>JABVXW010000266.1:0-74938 GCA_013365375.1 Litomosoides brasiliensis | reverse complement strand
TAACCGATTTAAAAATGATAGTTTAATTCATTTGAAACAAATTAAAATCATTTAAGGTATGATATTATAGTGGCAAAGCGCTTAACTGTTCTGCGGAGTGAGCATTCCAGTGAACCTGCTGACAAAGAGCAAACTTCTCAACAATATGTCGGTGATCTAATAAATTCTACAGACTAGACTTTGTTATCGAAGCAGGAAAAGTGCGCTCAATATTCCGGCTCGTCTCATTAGCACGCTTCGTTTGCTTCAGGATAACTGATAAGTGCTAAGTGAGTTCCACTAAGGGACTACAGACAAACACGTCTGTTACTGATTTGTTGTGATATTTCCATCTGTGGAAGCGGTGAAAACAGTTTCAATTTCATATTTATAAAAGTGATAAACGTAGCAAAATTTAGGACGAAAGGAACGGTGCAAATTTCAAGTTGAAAAGAAGGCAAGTAACGCGAGCACAACTGGTTCACCGAAAAACATTGGCTCTTAATGATAAGCTCTTAAATTCGTTTTATGGATGTATGGAATCATACTTATTTGACCGAGCCCTGATTGTAAATCTTGTTAAAAGGTACTCATTTGAAAATCGATATTTTGAATGAGATGTGAAATTTTGATAAAATTTCTCTACAACGACGCTAATCATTACACCGGCATGATTAATTGAATGTTGATTTTGTGATAATTTCTGTGAACAAAGCCCATTTTGAAACGAATCACTTTTGTAAGAAACTTTTCAGAAATGAAGTTAACAGTTTACCGTACGAGAATATCAGGTGCGACTATATACCCCGTGTTGCATATATTTATCCGGAAAGAAATAGTAAGTAGTCTGAAATTCCAAAGTTTTCCTATAATTATTGCAGTTTAATGTAGTAGGTATAGCGGCAGTTGCAAAAATATGTGGAATTGTTTCAGCTAGTTCTGTTTGAATGAAAGTTTCAGGTGAACATATGGATGAAGGCCATGGCTCACAGGCCGATTGTCCAGATTTATTTATCCCAGATTTCACGCGAGCTAAAGCTTTCATCGAAAACGATCGCTGGCCGGGCAACGAGGAATTTACATTGACTCTTACAGATCAGTCAGGCAAGAGGTTGGCTTTTGCTGCAAATGTTTTGCGAGAAATTTTTCTGCTTTCTGCAGGTAATATGGTCTTAAAGATTTCTGTTATTAAGCTTTACATCGACAGCTTCTTGTCTCGTGGTGTACTTGCAAATATGAAATACCTTTAACTATTTTAATTCATATTTTCAAGCCTTTAAAATATTTGCCCTTCTGCTGTTTTCATTTCACTTTGCTTCCGTACCTGTTACAGGTAATTACGTCTCATTAGAGATTCAATGCTTTCCAGTCTCTGTATTTCTCCATTTTGATGTTCTTCATATTGTTTACTGTTATTCATCTCATTCTCTTCCCTTAAATTATTGAAATTTATCAAATCTTTTGCCTGCAATAAAGCCAACTGTTTCGTCCACGTTCCACTTAATTAATGAAATATTGAATTTCAGAACTTTCGCATACTGCATACGTCATTTGATTAGGCGGCATGAAATGAATCGCGATCAAGGTATATTGATTCTGATTTTTTTGTGTCTGTATTTTATTCATGTTTCTTCATTTTTCAAGGTTTGGTACACTTCTTAGCGATTTTTTTACACCTTAAGAAAAAGAAAAGGGACATATTTTTTTACAACCTTATTTTATCGCAATTTTTATTGTAAGAATTTATTAATTAACCTGCATATCTAAAGCAAGTTAATTATTGTATTATATTGTATTATCGTAGTTTCGAAAGTATGTTATTATTTGTTGTCAGAGTTATGTATGGTTGCCTTAGATAAATTATTTTGTGTCAGTAGTCATGAATAAATTTTTTTGCAGCCACTTATTCAAAAGAAGGCGATTTACCGGAAGTTTTTGCGATCATTTCACCAATTCATGCACCGCTATTTTATTTTGCACTTGCGCGAGAATGTGTGTGCTATCTGCACGATAGTATAGAAAGACTGAAGAATTTGCTCAGTGTTGTTTATCGATGCACATTTCCTATTGATGGTTAAAATTTAAACTTTTTATAATTTAAGAAAGAATTTGGTTTTCCGCTATTTGAAAGAAAAACTTTACTGATATACTGAACTACAAAGTTAATAATTCTCATTTCAGGCAGTTCGTTGCATGTTTTCGAAAAAGGAAAAGATGGTACCAAACGGAATATTGTAATTCGAGGGCAGGGTCCTATACTGGGTCAGTCAGATTGTTCTGCAATTGTGCGACGCATAGGCCCAGAAGTTACAGTTGCTATAATTGGAGCACTGTTGGCCGAGCAGCGAGTTATTATTGTCGGTGGCTCGGTACTTTTGCAACTGCTTATGTATTTAAATGCTTTTCAACCGAATAATTTGTCGCTGAAATTAAATAAAGATCAATTAAAAATCAGTTAAACTAAAATTAGGAAGTAGAAGTAAGGAAAATAAGTTTCCTAGTTAGATTTCGAGAAGGTAAAACTTCTGAAATAGAGAGTTGTAGAGACATTTTAACATTATTTCTAAAATGGTCGAAGATTACTTCGTAATTATTTTCAGTTACAGTGCGTTTGTCATGCAGTTCAATCAGTTGCTTGTTTATTGCATCCATTTTCATGGCCTTATACACTAATCCCAGTCTTGCCAGATTCTTTGCTAGAAATAGTAAGTTCTCCAACACCATATCTCATCGGATTATTGAGGTCAGTTGGTCCTTTTTACTTGTCTTTTTCCGTGCCACTTTTACAATTAACTGATATTTTAATTTATCTCTGCAGTTAGTTTGATCACTTCCGTTGAAGCATCGATGCTATTCAATCTCGAGTAATTTTTAGGACAAATATGTATAAATTAAAATCTCTAGTTGTAAAGGACAAGAATCGGTGCACTGATGATCTCATCCAGGTATGTTCTACAAGTTATTAATAGTTTCGCACTGCGGATTCTGTAAAATTTTGTCATATTATGAACCGGTTATGATTTCGAAAGTATTAGATGTTTTATTTTGAGGACGACCTTGTTGTAGTCGATCTCGACGGAGGTATATTTGTGCCACAGCTTACCGAATTGCATCCCGCAAATGAAAATGTTGGTTTTAAAGCAAGAAACGCGTTCGCATTATGCGAGAAACTTTTAATACCCAGAAAGCTTGCAGCAAGTCTTGCCACAAAACTGGAAGAAGCTGTCGCTGTTGGTGAAGGCCCTCGCGCTGACTTTTTGCTGCAAAGAGTTGGTTTTTGTTTTTTAAGTGAAAAAGAACTTTTAATGAATTGGGATGTGAATCTGTCTGGTTTGAACAGGAAAGCGCGAGCAGACAGTTTTTTGATTTTAATAAATACGAGAAATCAATTATCGGAATTTCTTTTATATCGAAAAGAAGCTTTTAGGCTATGCTGTCATGGTTTGCAGCTCTAATTTGGCCCTACAAAGGCTGTGGCTTCTGTGCAGCATTTATCGCTGAATCAAATGGCGATTTCGAATCTATTCGGACTAGCAAAGCTCAACTGGTCTCCTCACATACTTCTAAATCTGCTCGACGCTTTACAGAGTGGTTTGTCGAAACCGGTATTTTTCGTGAATGGATCCGTCGGAAGGTAATTTATTATGATTTTGTCGTTTGGAATATGAAAATATGTGCAGTTATTTTATTTTTTGAAATCCAAACCGTATTGTTAATCGATTAATTTTTGATTATATTTTTACAGGTGACTAGTGCTCCGGAAATGATCAATACAATCCCGCATATCGCGGAAGATGTGGCAAATCAGAAATTCGACGAATATATTGTTGCAGTAACACCTCAAGTATCCAAAACGCGTGTAGCTAATATATTGACAAAAGCGCACAACGTTATATTTCGTTCTCATTTGCTGAAAAAATTGTGAGCTTAAATACGTCAAAACCATGTATTGTTGAATAAAATATTTAGGGATGATTTTTGTATATGCATCCTCAAACGTTGTGAGCGATCATCTAACCTGGATGTTCCATCGTTCCCTACTTTGTCTTGCAGGTAACATCCTCTTTTTCAAATTGCCACAACGGAAATGATGAAGAATTAGTGAATTCCGATTAAGACATTATTATTTCCTGAAATGGGAACCATAAGTATAATTCCAGAAATGGTCATGACAGCTTGGCTTCAAAATCCTTAGCAACAAATGGAATTTATTGCAATGTTTCAGCAACATTTCAGATGTCTCAAGTTTCACGGGACCCCTAAAATTACTGAATTTAACTACTGAAAGATTTAAGAGATCTTTGTTTATTGTTTTTGCATTCAGTAAACGGAAAAACTTTTCTGAACAGCTGCCGATGACAGTTGCGGCGTTAATTTGAAATATTGTTTTTATGCGCATCCATTTGCACCCATGACTTCTAATAATGTATCGTTTCAGTGTAATGGTGAGACAGGGGTGGGGGAGGGAGGTCGAAAAAGCCATGCTTCAACTGTGAACTGCAAAGAAATTTATTGGGTCGCTGAATCGGCTTTTTAAGATTCCAAGTTTTTGAAAAGTGTTTACGAGAAAACTTTTGTTCTTCCATTCCTACTTTTCTTCCTAACGTTAACAACCCGTCCACTTAATTTATTGTTTTTTCAGTTTTCTGTTTACCACTAAATCTTCAATATTTGTAGCTTAGGTACTAGCCAAACAGTCTTTATGTTTTTATCACATACTAAATTCATTTTCAAATTATCATTTGCCTTGTCAACAATAACTGTATTCAGTTGGGGAATTTAATTCCACGCAATTAATTAATGGCTTATTGTACAGTGAAATAATAGCCAAATCCATCTATCATCTTTCTTTCTCTCATCGAATGAAAAACTTCCACTTTATGGAACATAAATGCCATATGAAGGGGAACAGCGACACCGTGAGGCGAAACAGGTCTAAGCATGCGTCGAAGAAGCTCGCTAGATTAATAGCACAGTGGAACTGCTTCTTCATATCCTTCATACTTCGTAGTTTAACTTTTAACCGAGTAGCGCTGGAATCTGTTATAGAAAGAGTTGAAGGTTTAATCGTGTAAGGGGTTCATGTTCGAGCTTGTTCGTATTGTCGAGGTGTTCTTTGGACATTTTAATTTTGTCGATGTTGACAGCGTATGTTGCTTTCTTTTACGGTAGTGGCCATATACTAGTAGTTGGTACTGTGCGATACGGGTTGGAATGTTGAAGATGTTACCTGAATAATTTTTTTCCTGAAAATGTTTACTGAATGTTTTTCCCTGCTAAGCTAAATGGCTGATGCCAGAGTTTAAACTAAGCGGCAGTCTTTTCCTTTCTTCCTCATGATGCACTCTGTGTTGTTTAAAAGTTCCATTTTCTGACTCATGTTTTATTCTTCGTTATTTTCAACAGCCGTGGAAGTTAGAATTTATATTTTCGGCTGTTTTCAATTATTTCTGATTACAGTATATATATGTATTTATAACGAATGACAACTCCGGTATTAGACGATGAAAACATTCATGTTAAAGAGCTCAATAGGGTAAGTTTTCTGTTTGTTAACTGTGGACCGAAATATAGTGATTTCACCAAGGACTTTTAGAATTCGTTATGTGTGAATTATTGAAAATTAAAAACTTATTTTTTTGAAGCTATTTCTAAGCTGCGCCAAAAATGGCGACACGCAATTGGACGCATCTGGTCTGCAGGATTTGTGCATTAAACTCAATCTTTCTTCTTTTGCTGATGTCATACTTGAACGAATACTCAGTGGTTGTGCAGTTGTCGACTTTACGGTATACTTTGTTCTACGAGACTTTTATTCCAATACAAGCATGAATTTTACGTTTTTTTTGATAAGTCTTCGCTGACGAACCAAACTGCTATATTTGATAAGAGAAAGTTGAGATTGATTTGAGCGAGGGAAACCAATGGCTGTAGCAAAATTATTTGAAGGTTTTCAAAGAACGCTTTATGCACTTGCTACCAGATATTATTAGCGTTACTACAGTAGCAGAAAATCTTGAAAGCGATGCGAAAAAGAATTTGTTGGAGCTTGGAATTGAACCCCATGGCTTTTTAACTCGATACGAGGCTCGTATTTTATGTGAACATACACCAGAATTAAAGAGGTAAACAAATATACAGTGAAAAAATCTTTTTCGCAGTAAAATAAAAAATAAAACATTACCTGTGAAATGCTTCTACTCAGGAGCTTAAAAGTGAAATATTCTTTGAAGAACAATTTTTCAGTCTTGGAGTGGTGGAGGTCGACGAACTTTTTGATCAGGCAGATGTCAACCACGTAGAACGCATTACATTAACACAATTTCTTGCCCAGTATCATATGCGAAAACGGTTAGGCGAAGAAGTGAATCTTATCACAGAAACTTTAGTACCTTCAGTGAATTTGTTCGAGGCACTGGATCCTTCCAACACTGGGTATTCACGTAATATTTATATTGAATTTTTGACTTGTTTGGTATCCATACTGAATCTTCATAATTGAAGCCGATTATAATTTTAGAACTGTTCGATGTCAGGAATTGTTGGAACATTGGCGAGCATGCGGTATCAGCTTGGAACAGGGTTTATATGTTTTGAAGGTGAAATAAGTAGATGGTCATGAATTTTCTTAGATGGAAATGTAAATTCTTCATTTTGTTAGTTACAACTGTTTTTTTCCGTTTAGCTTTTCGGCCAACCACGTGAAGGAACAGTCAATACTATTTCACTCACTGGCAGTTTAGAACAACAACTAAGTAATTTAGCGGCGGCGCCGTCTACCTCCACAATAATTCGAGTTGCTCTGCTTTCACTTCATGCCTTTATTGATCATATAAGGTATGTTTGTCTATCTCCTTTTTATTACCAGGTTGATTCATTCATTCCTTAAGATGCATTTAAAAGACATTTATTATAAATCAGAAATATTTCTGGGTAAAATTTAGCTTATGTTTCAGGTGTTCGCTAAAGGAGGCTAAATTGCGTGCAGAACATTTTTACAAACAATTCCAAGAGGCAAATCAAAGGCATGTTCTTCTAATTGAAGAACTAGAGCAAAATCAACATTCAATTGAGCAAGCATATGAGCAGCGGTTTAGGTTAGTTTCATCAGCAAAATTTGGTGCCCAAATTGTGATTTTGTTATATGTATATGCAGTTTCACTTTGGGGCGTCGTTTTGCTTTGTTCTTTATCGTCTTGTAACGGTTTTTTTTAAATTCTTTAACATAGTTCTCAGTAATTTCACTTGCATTATGCAGTTTGAAATTTCTGTCAAACTACCCGCCACATTTTTTGCTAATAATGCCAATTTTTAGCAAACTTTTTAACAAACTAGCTTCGCTTTACTACAGGAGTTTTGATGAACGCTGTCGGGCAAAGATAAATCAAATCGAAGAACGATTTTCTCAAGAAAAAAGGGATTTGTTAACTGAACTGGAAAAGGTTGTTTTGAAAGGTGTTTTATATTGGTGTAAAATTTTCGAAATGTTTTGAATTACGTAAAAGTGACAGATAGACACTCGCAGAAAAATTTATTATGAATCTGATTTTTTAAGATGTTTTTATTGTTAATCATAGAATTATTTTGAAAGGAAGTGTTAGAATCCATAGAAGAAAAGAAGTGTAAAATTGTATTTAGACAGAAGAAGAGCTTGCTCGATTTCGGAAAAATGAATCATCATATCGTACTCGTTTGCAATTGCTTGAGCGGCAGTGCGCACAAATTACAGGAGAAGCAAAAGAATTATCTGAAACGATACAGCAGTTAGAGCAAATGAACCGACACTTGCGCAGCCAACTGAATAAAACGTTACAATCGCGGCCAATGGAAGAACTTCAGCCAACACTGATGCTGAGGCATCGTGTTGAGTTGCTTATTGCTCACAACAAGGTTTTTGATGGAGAATTGAATTTACAGTTTGAATAAGTGAGCACATAAACACTTAAGAGTCTAAAGTACATCATAAGAACATACTGCAGAAAAAAAATATATTACGAAAAGGATATTTAATAACTTCATATTACTTTTTAAACAAAATATTTATCTTCAATATCAGTTACAAAGTTTGATCAGATTTGTTCTCTAGTTTGTAAAACAACGAAATGAGTTGTAAAAAACTTATGCAGTAGGATATCGTAGGTCATTTATGCCTCTTGATTGGTTGTTGCTATCAGACATAATGAAAGGAGTGAATTAAAGTACCGGTCATTTCGGTAACTCTACAAAACTTTTCAGAGATTGCGGGAAAAAGTAGAGGAGTTAACAAGTAACGGGAAAAGACGCAAAGGTCGTTTAAATATGATTGAGCCACTTTATTTTCACTGGACTAGCACATTTAGATTGGAAATCATGGCTTTAAAAAGACGCAGGGAAGGTAGACCATTTGATACGCTCTCAGGTATATAGCATTTTTTGATCTTCTTGTACTAAAAATGTTACTCAAATTTTTTGAGTAACATTCAGAAAAAGTTCTGGAGGTTGCTAAAATGTTATCAGAAAAAAAAATATATCCCGGCCTATAACACCATTTTTTAGAGTTGGAAAGTGAGCCGGAGTCTATTTTTATCAGATCCAAAAAACGTCGCATGTTAAAAGTCAAGGAACGAAAATGTCGACATGACCGAATTGCTAAGCTTATGGAAAATTCGTCGTCAAGTATGCTTATCATATTTAAAACTTCTGTTTATTCATGTAAATTTCTCATTTCCTAGCATAATATTAGTAATTAAGATGAATTGGTAGCGAACACGAGGAAAGATAAGGAAAAGACGTCTGATATTCAGTCGAGTAAAAAGCTCAATCAGGTTCTGCTGGTGAGTTCGCAAGGCAGTGTGGTGGAACAAATCAAAAAACAACATCGAAAAGAAATTGTGGCTTTAAAACATTCGGCTAATAAGACTCTTGTAGATGCTTTAACTGATCAGCAACGACAAATTACGCAAAGGCAACTTTTGTGATTCAGAATTGTTGAATTTAATACTTGAAATCTATCATGCCTTAAAAAACCGTTGTTTTTACAAACAGTGAGTTAAAGTAAAAAATATGTTTGAAAGCTTATTCTCTGTGTGACGTTCATAATTTACCTTCTTTTAATGTTACAAAATTTATGTTGAATCTATACAAAGTGTAAGCTGAGATGGTTTGCAAAATGACGGATTTTTGAAATTGAAGTCATTTGACCCTATTAATCATACAATGTTTTAGTTTCGCGAATGAACGGCGCCAGTTTCAAATGAAATTAGTTACCCAAAGAAATACTTTAGAACGAAAGTTCGCGGAGGAAAAAATGAAAATGATCAATCGACTGCAGGCAACTTTCTGTGTTCTCGTATCGAGTTTTTTAAAATCGCAGTTTTGTTCATAAACATATGTAAAGAAAGAGATACAGAAGCTCATTCTCAGGAAAGTTATGTCGAAATTTTATTGCAGGGAGAATTTGAATGTGAACTGAGTCGTTTAAAAGCGATCATATCTCCATCGACATCTGACGATTCACGTTTATTTACTCATGAACTTGAGGTGGAGATTTTATTTTTGGGTTTTAAAGTCTTACTGTGCCTACAATTTTTACACATGAAGTCGTATGTCAATTGAATCAACAAGTTGTTACTATGGTGTAACGAACAGGCATTATAATTTTAGTAGGAATAGTAAGTGGTAAGCAGTTATTGACCATTCAGCGTCAAGTGTTAATTAATGTACTATTTAGCAGTATAATGCCGAAGGCAGTACTCTTGAAGGTATGAAAAGCATTCAAACGCATGGCTCAGTACAATCGCTGCCAAACGTTAAGCCATCAAAATTCAGTATCTTGATGGAGAAGCTCCGGTAAAATTTAATGAAAAAAACTGAAAAGATGAGAAATCACAAAAGAAATAGCAGTTTTCTATCATAAACTTTTACATCTTATATGTAATAGTATACAATGATTTTCGCCCAGAACGGTCATAGACGGAGAGATCAATATGAGGACGTAAAAATATTAAGGTAATAAATAAGCAGAATACTGACTGTCTTTCAATGAACACTAGTATTAAACAGAATAAACCATTATCTATTGATAACATCAATAGATAACGGTTTATTCTGTTTAATACTAGTGTTCATTGAGGGACAGTCAGTCATAGTATGCACTTTACGACTTTCAAGCTCTAGTTCCTTACATATGTTTAATTGTTGGATTTATTTTGCAGAAAAGGTGATAATTCATGTAAAGCGTTTAATCAGAGTAATGATATCGATATGTTGAATATAGAGAAGATGTCGTCATCGCCAAAAACATTTTGTAAGGTGAAATTATAGTTTCATTCTTATTAGGTAAATTTATCAAAAATTAGCGTAATGTAACTTTATTTTTCGGTCAACATTTTACTAGCTGCAAATTTTCCCACGTCTTAATTTGCAGCATTTGCCTCTGAGTTGTAACTTTATTTCTGATTGGTTCCACTGTAGAATGTTTGGATGGTACACGGCAAGTGCTCCCATTATGAAATGATAAGGACAAAGTTAAAGCAGATTCATGCAGCAGTAACAGGTGATAGTAATATCGTCGAAAGTGGCTTTGAGGATATTATCTCTAGTGCTGATAGCATAGCGGAAGTGAGCGCTTTTATCTCCTTTTTCGATGTATTTTGCTCTTGTTTTATTCTTGATGGAAATGAACTCATTTTATGAAAATATTGATTTTATTTCCGGATTGCATATCATTATACTTGGATCAATTATTGGGAAGATATTGTTTCCAATGATATGAAGAGATGGTGTGAAGGCGCCAAGTTTTTAAATCATCTTTTGTTTTTTTGTAACAGTTTTGAATTAAGTGGAAATGGAGAAAACAAAACCAAACTGATAGTTTGAAAAGTTGAAACGTATTGTAAAAACTAAGCATGAAAAATGTTAATATTCTACAGGAACATGCGCATTTGAAGAACGAAATCAAAAAACTAAGCAGTCGACTTTGTTTGGCCCGTGAAAAAATTATAGAATTGCGTGCTTACTTTGCAAGGTGTTCTTCCAGTTGCGTGGAAAGCCTTGAAAGTTGGAAAATTGAACAACCAACTAATGACTGCTTAGCTACTGGGAGTACGTGGATGGCTCATAATAGCAGTAACATTTCGAGGATGGAGCAACTTAAAGCGGAGAATGTTTTATTGAGTGCGCGACTAACAGAATCAACAGAATTGGTGAAAATGTTGGTTCGAGAATATAGTGATCAGTTGAATAAAACATCACATTTAGGAAGATTTATCCGTTCTATATATTCTATTGATGGCGAATAATTGTGACTTTTCACATTCCTAATTTACATGAAATTATCATTCTTTGTGTTCTTTCATTGTTTTTTATTATTTGTGTAAAAATAAAATTTCTAGGATCTTTTTTGTGTAAGCAAGTGTATCTTTCTATGGAAGGTTCTATTTGAGCCGTGGGTCATTTTCCCACAGAAATCTTTCTTCTGATATTTTAACGAAATCTTAGCATGAAAGAATCGAGAATATATCTAGGAAGCGAGATTTAATGGAAATTAAATGAGTGGATTGATGTGAAAGAGATGTGGAGGAAATTCTAGTCGATTTCGAATGAGCTACTGCTGTGTAAATGTTTTCAGAATGAAATATCTAACGTAGTGAAACATGCGTTCCATATGTCTATAATTTTTTTAGGGATTTATGATTGTTTAAGAGTTTGTGGGATGGATCGCCTTTCGAAGGCCCTTAATGTTTTACAGACAGTCAAGAAGTCAGACTTCGTCGTCACGTCCAGGTCAAGTCTTGTTTGATGTAAATATCGTTATGGTGATGCGCAATAATTGGGTGTATTGACTTATGCCATGAGTGATACAGCACAATATTTGAACAGTGTAGTTGTGTAGTTTCGTTTCTACGTGGATATCCTACTGCAAATCATAGGGTGTTAAGATTAAAAGTTTTGTGTGTAAGGAGCTTGGTTTTGCTCTTCTGTTGATAAGATTAGGTGATTTTCACATGTGGTCAGGAGAATAATTTTGTGACTTATTATTTCTTATTTTTACAGCAAAAAGATGGAAGTTTACGAAAAAGAGCATGCAGCTTTCTTAGACATCAAAGATGTTCTTGTTCGACCAGAAGTCTGGTTAGCTTCCTGCTCATTTGAAAATAGTGTGAAACTAAACATAGTTAAATATTTATTGTTGAATAGAATGTGCTTCTTACAGAAGACTTCAGTAAAAGTTATGAGGTACTTTTCCATAGTATTGGCTCCTGGGCACTTCAAATCGCGCAAATACAGAGCCATGCTAAGTTATAGTTATACTATTACGTCAAAACACTTTACGTTTTGCAACCAAATGAATAAAAAGTTTTGGTAATTACATCATCTTTCTACATTCTTTCATGTCTTTCAGGAAGGATCCGAAATACAACAACGAGTTTAATCGTTCAGTGAAAATTTTGTTTGAGTACATCAATCATCGGAACAGTGACCTTCGTATGTTAAGTGAACAAACAATGGATTCAGTACTAAGGGTAGGTGTCATGGAAAATGAATCAATATCTAAATAAGTTGTTTTTGCTGGTTTACGGATTATATACCAGTCATAATTGCATTCTTACTTTTCCTATTAATGGAGCAGTTTTCTTCATTAACTCCAAGAAAAAGTGAGCACGAGGAATTTTTGTATAACTCCGAAAATTATATTGCTACAACTGGATATTATTTGCAGCATTTAATTATCGATATGAATACTTCACGGGTTATTGTTGTATTGATATCAGAAATTAGACGGAATGGACCTCCACGATCACTCGTTTTTGCACTTTCGCGGCTGCTTGATGCTCTAAAATATGTGAAAATAAATCGTTCACGGTTAGCTAAAAATTTTTAATTAGAATTCATTGCTTTTCCACTTTATTCAGAGAGGTGCATGCGACTTCATAAGTCCATAATCCAACTCCACAAGCTAGCATGTAAATGTAGTATTTAAAAATTGAAAAATGATTAATTCATTTTTGTGTTTTGTCAAATTTTTTCAGGGCTATAGGAATGCATCTGGTTTGTGCTCTTCCAAAAATTTTAATTCGTCCAGAAGAAGTTGTACAGAGTGCTTTGGAAAGATGCCTTCCTCCGATTTTTGCATTTCTTGGTTCAGATTTTGCAATACAACCAAATGATAATGTATTGGTAAGTGTGATATATTAACCAATATGATATTAATATATGTTTTTATGAAATCCGTAGAAGGTTACTCTTCAAATAAGATAATCGAAATAATTCATTTTGTATTTCCAGAAACTTTATGAAGTAGCGCTTTCTAATTTGGAGCTATCAGGTGTAGCGAACCGTGCAGCTGCTGTCCTTATAAGTCAACTGGCTACTTATATTGAAGTCATACGCAGAAAAGTTTTTCGACACTTTCTCAGTAAATATTTATGTTGATTTTCAGCTGCACAATTTTTTTTTATTTTATTTTAAAAAGTATTCACTTCTCTTTCCAGAAGTGTTATCTAAACCATATGAACAGCAAAACAAAAATCTGCTAGTTGGGACACTGAATTCACTGCGCCTATTGTGGCCTGTATATTTATTGAAAAACGCCGAATTTGATTTGGAGAGTCTACAAAGTGTAAGTGAAATGGTTCTTCAACTTAGTGAATAAAAATATTCGATCAGTGTTAGGGAACTAAAATTTGATGTGCATTTTTGTTTTAGATTTGTAGCACTTATAACATTTAATTAAAATAGTTGCATGGATCCTCGTTTTAGATAATTCGTGATTCATTACGCTGTCTTTTTTCACCTCACAATGAAATCGTGGTTGCTTCATTGGAATTTCTGGAAAAAGTAGTTTCATCTTCGCTTACTGCCCTTGACGTAGAGTCATTTTATCCACAACAGTTATGCACTTTAAAATTTGATACGGAAGAACAGGATATTGCTATGCCGACAAGCTTGCCTTCTTCCCGTTAGTTTATGGAGTTTGATATTCTAAATGTTTTGTCACTTGCGCTTCAGTTGTTAATCTTACTTCTTCTTTTACAGATGCTACCAGTTGTATGAGTTCACTGCGAGCTAGTCCTGTAAATTTCTTTTTTGGTAACTTACCTTCTGAAGCAGTGGATTCAGCTGACAGCAGTATTCAGCCTTCATTTAGCTTGCCTTTAAGTGCGGATTCTTCGAGCTCAAACATGGTGAGTTCTAGTTATTGTTTTTTAGCTGGAAATTGAAGAATGTTGTGTAGTAGGAAAAATTGTGCCGTAATGTTATTTCTGAAAATTGGCAAATTTGAAAAATTCGTGAGTCCTAAAACATACATGATTGCACCAGTTTTTTAGCAGAACGAATCATGTTCGGAAGGTGGCATGGATATCATTGATCCATTGAGACGTGTAGAAATATCCAGTGATCTAACCAAGTGTTCTAATTTATCACAAGAATCGTTATCTGAATTGACATCAACGTCATATACTCCGATATGCGAATATTTGCCTGTAGACATATGTATTTTTTTTTTATTTTAGTTCAACTTATTACATACGACAGGCGTCAGTAAGAATCATAAAAAAAGAGCCTTAAAAGTTCTTAATTAGTAGTATCACGTTCATTATAGTTTATTTGCGTTTTTAGCCATGATATTTCAAGTATAAGATGTTGGAAAGTAAATCATTGTTTTTTCTTGCAGCATTTGGTCCGTTCCTCACATATACAGCTGTACTTTTGGCGAAGCGATTTTTGTTAAGTGGACAGTGCTTTAAATTGATGAGCGATAGCGAAGTTCGTGTAAGCCACAAAATTTTGGCAATGTCTTGTTTGGCCAGTCTTGCTTTGTATTTGCCAAAATTTGCAGATATAACTCTTCAACCAAAAGGTGATTATTCCCATTATCACGCTAAAGTTCCCAGTACGATCAAACATTTGATATTTATAGTAGATAACAAATATCATTACTTTATATTTGTTGACAACAAAATTCAGGTGGTTTGGGCATGCAAACATTGAAAGACCTTCAACTTTATCTAAATCATGAGGATGATCAATTAAAGGCTGCAGCAATCACCGTGTTCATAAATGCTGAAAAATGTCGGTTCCGAACTTTAGGTGAACAGTTCCATGGTTGGTTTTCTAAAAATTTTGTGCACTCTAAAATCTGAAGTCTTCCCTTGGTCGTAGGAAGGAATTTATCAAATATACCAGGAACTTGAATTTTTATAGAATCTCGTTGCTCATTTACTTCGTTTGTATATGATGCAATTCGTATTCGTCGTGCTCACTGCAGTCGCTCGTTGCTTTTGTCTCTAAAATCTGCGAAGAAACTGGTTTATCACACTGGTATTGTATACGAGGTTGCAAAATTTGCTTGTGAAAATTATCGGGACAACTATTTTTTGCTACGGGTAAGTATTTCTGAATAATAAACATTTTCTGGAAGTTAATAAAGGGGATATTAGCAGAGGTGTTTTTTGTGAATTGTACTTTTCGTTATAGACACATTCAAAAATAAAAGTTCGTGCGAGAAATCTGTCTCTAAGATTTATGGCTGGAATAACAGTCATTTAAGAAATATGTTTGATCCATTTTTTAGATAGCTGTCGTGGAATATCTAGCAAACATCGAATGGGCACTTGCAAACTCCTCTGTTACTCATCTTCCTGACGAAATTTTTGAGATATACATGCAGTTGCTTGCTGATGACGATCAGCGAGTGAGGAATGCTGCGGCAAAGCATCTTTCTTTGTTCGTTTATCAATACTTCGAACAGTAATTAGTAGCACAGTGTAATGAATTCCTAAGAAATGCGCTGTTTATTTTGGGCACGTAGTTGTTGAAAGTTAAGATAATTAATATTTTTCTTGTAATATTTAAGAACTAAAATTTAATTTTTCCAGACTAACTAAAAATGCGAACTACACTCCAACACCGTGTAACTTCGTAGCGGAAGAACCGGCCGGTTACACTTGCTCGGATTTTCCCAAAAATCCTCTGGTATGGCATACAAAAACAAGACTCAAAATCTCAGTCTTATTTTCAGTTAATCGTAGGTTGTTCATCATTTCTTATCTTCTTTCAGACTATTGGTATGAGTTCGTATTACGACTTCCTACATCAACCATTCAACTTTATGACGGCAGGCAACCTTTCGTTTGTACTTAGAAAGATGTTCGATATTTTAACAACAAGTGCGGATGAGAAACAGCAGGTCACTTTTTAATAAAAAATAATTTGTATGTTTCCCTGTGATCACTAACTTATTTCAGAAGGTTCATTTAACCGCTTTTAGTTCTTTTGCTTGGGTTTATGGTGAAATTTATTAGATCTGATTGAACTTTTGGTATGAAGATTTCTTCTAAAAACAAATATAAATCAAGAACTATTTAGGCAGGCATTGCTGCTGGGTTGTTTCAACTGTCATGTTGTTTCAAGTCTAGGCACTATTTACAAGCCTGGGGACTCGAATCGAATGTTGATAGTTCTAGAACTGGTTTAATTACTGCCTTAATTTTGAGATGTAATTGTTGCTACACAGATATGCAAACTTTTATGCACTTCCTGAATATCGCAACTCATATGACTGCAGGTAAGTTGATTTGGCACTTTCCGAAAGACTTGTCAAAGTGATGCAAATTTTATTTAGAAATTTTATTCAACTCCAGTCTCTATCTTGGAAGATATTTATCCAAACACTTCTTGCTGAATGACGCAAAATATTCATGAATATTATTCGTTTTAAGGCTTATACACAGTCGACGTCCTTAAGGCTGCTGATAAAAATGATATTGTGCCGAATTTTCCTAAATATTCGATATGTGAACAGCTTATTCTGTTGCAGTTGAGGTATGCCAATTACCTTTTTCGATATAGGATTTTCCATCATTAATCTGTTGGAAATATGCTTTCTTAATGCTGGACCTGAGAAATTTCAAAAACATTGCTCCTGTAGACAAACAGAAATACGAGTTCTATTTTCCATAATGTTGGACCACTCATGTTATTTCTCTTTTTAGTTTTCAGGGTTATTAATTTGTATTATTGTTTGATAATTGATCATCGGCAACAAACCGCTTGTTCTTTTTTGCGGCCTTCACCACTTTCACCTGTTCGTAAAGCACTTCCAGTTGGCCACAATAGTGCAGCATCATGGGAACAACGAATGGCTGCGATTTCATCATTAACTAGTGTCGGCATCAAAATGTCTAGAAATACAAGCTTCCTACAATCTCCTAGTCTCCTTCATTTCGCTGATTCATTGAAGGGTGGTTATCTAAACTATATGGTGAGCAGCTTTTTTCGTCGTTTTTTTCGTTTCATTCACATAACTGCTTTTGATGGTTTGTGGCATTATGAGTTTCATATTTCAGAATACTTTGGCGTTTGATGCATCTGAACGTTTCAGAGCAATGTTAATTTCAGCACTAAATTGTTTAGCATGTACACTGGAAGTGATGCGACTTCCACAGATTATGGACATTCTTGAAGAGGTAATTTAGACCTAGGTTTACGACGATTAATTTAACTATTGTAATCTGTTCAGTATTACTGATAAGAAACGTGCTAAAATTTGAAAAATAACTGTACGTTTTCATCCATAACAAAACATGTATTAGTCAAAAGCAAACGTTTACCGCAGTTAGTAACGAAAGTTTTCATGGCTTTTGTTTAACGTAATCTTTCCAGATAGGAGAGCTTGGAATATTGGCTTTTCAGATTTTACTGTACTGTCAAACTGTTATCGAGGTGGTCCCAGATGAAAGTATTCGAGTTGCAATGCAACTATTTAAAATATTATTTGGAAGTAATGTTGCGAATTTGTCGCTAGATGCATTGAGAAGTTTGAAATTAAATCATATTAGTCAACCTAAAGGTGATTTTTAGTGTATGTAACTACAAAATAGAAGATTTTTTGTGACGTTTTGTTTATTTTATAATCTGCAAAATAAATTCTTATTTGTGTAATCAATCTTTAGTAAGAGTTTGACTTGAATTCTCATTAATCCGATTCGGTATAAATTTTGGAGCAGATTCAGTGCCTGTCGAAATGCAGCAGTAATCGATCCTTTTTCTTCTTGTTTCCAAACACCCCATATCTTACTATATCGTAGCTTACAAGAATGCTAGTGTGGAAAAAATAATTGTTTCTTTTAGTCAGTGCTTTCACGAGGTGTCGCACATCCTAACTTTTATTTTTATTTTTTGCCTTTATAGATCTCTTCGAGATTTGCATGTTGGGAAGTACAAATTTTTTTACTGAATTTGTTGTCAACACAAGTTGCGCTGAATATGGCGAAACACAGCTTATGAGGTGTCCTTTATTTCCATTTCTTCGAGGTTTGAAAGTGTGAAATTTGGTCCAGTTAAGGTTCATATTTGTGTCAAAATCTAAAAACTGTTTTTCGTAGGTGTGCTGGTTGGTTGCGAAAGGATCTAATGTCTAAAGATGGTGTCCCAGCAAGTGTGGAAATCACTTCTCATGTGACGATGTTTGAACCGTATGTCTCACTGACAATACGGCTGTATCAGTCAACGAATTTCGTAGATGTTCAGTGCTTGGTGATTTAAACTTTTCATGAACTTGTTTTTTCTTAATTTGTTAACTGAAAAAAAAGTATCGATTAAAATAAGAACTGTATTTTTTGAGGTAAATAAAAAATTTTTTCAGGTATTGGAACTCTTATGTGTACTTGTTCGAGGTGGAATAAACTATTCTATGCTGGATCCGGAAACTCGTTTGCTTAATTTTGTCATTGAACAAGTGAATGAGATTTGTACCCGGAATTGGTATCATTTTAAATGTATTGTTTCTGCAATTAATTGATAATTGCGTCATAGGTTTTAATGTTGCGGTTTTCCAGGTTTCTGTGGCTTAAAACTTAGATTTCTCTTAAACTTGAAAGTTCTTCGGAAAGTTATTGATTTGATTGTTGTTTAGGCCGGCTGCGGTTGCTGAAAAATTGCTAAATTCAGTGTTTGGTTATTTTTTATTGCTTTCTCATACTGAAAATCGAGGACAAACGGTCATGGGATTGGACAGAATCCATTCATTTGTAGAGCTCATAATCAAAGCTTGTAATACGCGACCATATCTAACTCCATGTGGTTCGTGTTATTTCTTTTATGAACCTAAAAGGGGAAATTGAGCGAGCATTATTTCTGATTTTTTTGATTCTAATCGAATTCAAATTCACTTCTTATCTATCCGTTAACTAATTATAGATATCTCATCATTTATGTTGCATATTGTAAAGTTTTTTCAGCCTTAAATTGCCTTCAAATATTGTTGGTAGATTCCGTAAGCACGCGACTTTCTTTCGATATTACACTTGTGGAAATATTACGAAGGATCGACCAATTAGCAATAGTTTGTCCGACAAGAGTTCTTCAGCTCTGGACTCTCGCTGCTCTTGGTTCCCGTGTTAATGGCGATGCAGAAAGGTAACAGTGTTTTTCCTTTCGATCTCTTTTATATATTTATTACTCTTTTTATTTGCTAATATGTTATAGCTTATGAAGATGACATCAAAAATCTTTAATCTCTAAAATGAAAATCGTAAGTCATCTCAGATTGATTGCTGCATTGTTGCTTTACAGCTGGACAAAAACATCTTTATCCGTATTTGAAAGCTTACAGCAATTACGTGCAGAAAATTGGGATTTCACTACAGCCTTCAACGCTATCATTTTATTGTTGTCATGTTGTGCCGCTATTACCCGGCCAGTGGACTCTTTTTTCAAAAAAATGATCAGCATTTTAGAAGATGTTAGTGTTTATTCGCATTTAGTGATGTTTAAATTTTCTGTTTTATAAAGAACGCTAGTAATGGAAATAACTGTTTAAATTGCAGGATTTGCACTGCTTTTCTCGACTGGTAATTCTTCTTCCATATTTGTTCATATTCCTGTGTATTTTGAAGGAAAGTTCAGCTTTTACAAGAATTGAACAAATATATGACCGTGCTGCTGAAAAGATTGGGCGGTTTGTCTTCATACACTTTTTGGTGTATCTAGTGTGACACGTAATGTTGTTTTTCTTTTTTCTAAAAAAAAATTTTTTGCTAATATTATAAAGCATATTGTTGTTCTTATAGCTTATTAATGATCCTACTTGGTCAGTGTCTGAAGGCTTTACGACAACTACCTTCTTTAGATAATATTAATGAGAAAAACAATGAAAATTTGGTGGTTTGGTATCTTTTAATTTTATCTCACGCTGTTCGATCAGGTGAAATTTGAATTCATATATCACTTCAACTTTTAAATACCTATTTGGTGACTAACCTTCCTAAAATGGAGATTTCCACGCAGTAATTTCTTTTAAAAATATTTGAGTTTATTTTACAATTTATTTCTTTGATCATTTTTAAGGTAATATGGAAGCCATTACAAATACATTTGATGCTCATTTTTCAATGGACTTTCCTGATCTTCAAAACTTATCGGTTTTTTATCCGCGCATTTACGCGCAATTATTTGCATTTGTTGACGCTGCTGGTTTTCATGGGCATAAGCATTTGTTTTATTCTTCCTCTTCAAAGTAAGTTATTACTGCAATCGCTATTTTTTTGCTAAAAATGGTTTGCATTCTATTCCATGTAATTTACAGACAGTTAGGCGATTTATGTATCATAATGCGATGCCAAACAGCGGGCCCAGATGGAGCTGGCGATATTGCACGTTTATTTGATTTTTGCTCTCCGAATATTTTGTTAACTATTGTAATACGTAGATGGCTTGCATGTCATATAAGGTAAGGCCTAAAAAAATCAGTTTTGATGTTCTAAAAAATTTAATCGCGAAGTGAAGTTAGAGTTATAAATGAAGTGCTAAGAGATGATGTAACATGTGATGTGGAAAAGGCCTCACTGTTTTTTCGAATTGGAAATATAATTTGAAAAATTAAAACTTGTTGCTTTTATAGTGATTTGGACAGCGAAATGCAAAAAACTTTGCTGGAAAATGTTATCAATCTTAACAGAAATTGCCGCTCTGTAAGCTTTTATAATTTTTCATTGTATTAATTTAAATTAATATCTGTAATCAGACAATTTATTACAGCATGCTGTTGATTTGGATATTATCGAGCTTGTCGCATCTATCAATGTCCCGAAAACATCTATTGCCATCGAGTTTTTGAAAAATAAGTTTGGTGAATCGAGAGTACTGGACTGTTTGATTGCTGTTCTTTGTGGTCATCAGGTAAGTTGCTCAGGATATGAGGAAACACCATCATGACTATACAGTTATAGACATTCAGCTGCGCTATCAACATGAATATACATACGCTTCATAAATAAAGCTTATCGTGTAACCTTTAAACTTTTAATCTTTCTATTGCCTTTGTGAAACATAGAACGAGTTTTATTACAAAAGTGTTTTAATCTATCATACTTTATTAAGTTATCTGAAATAATTTGCCTCAAACTTGCTGTCATTAATTTCAGAAAGATGTTGCGTTGGAAGCTTTACTAACACACTTCATGACATCGGAACAATTCTTTGCTAGCTTATTTAAATGGTACTGCTGATCGCATTTGAAATCCATAACTGCTTTGTTTTGAAGGCTTTCCTGCAAAAGTTAAGATAAAGAATTTAGTGTTCTTTAGCGTGCTGATTTATTTTCAAATTGATGGTATGGATTTTCCATTTTCACTGTTTATTTCAGCTCCGAAGAAGCACCAAAATTAGGTAACATGAAGTACAATCTACGAATTGATGATATGTCGCGGTTCACTGCGGAAGTTTTTGCTGATATACTGCAACAAATTATTGACAGAAAAAGTGGAGTTTTGAGCTTTTGGCATTAACTTTCATTAAGATGACAGAAATGTATATGTGTTGGTTTCAGATTTTGATATCCAGGCGGAATTTATTTGTATGATGCTATGCAATGTTGAAGGAAGATATGCGGAAATGATACTACGGAATGCGGTACCACCTTTATTCATGATCATTTTAAAACGTTTTTTTTCCTTTGCCGATCTAAGCTTAATCTCCTGGCCAGTAAAGGGAAGAAACTTAATGTTTGCTAGAATTATAATTTCGAAGCGATCATCAAATATTATTCATGTAATATCATGTGTTAATTAACTCACATGTTATAGTACGAACGCAAGAGGTACGATGTATTGTCCAGCTTTATTGACACACTAGATCAACTTAAAATTGCTAAAGAATGTTCTGGTATGGTTTCAATTATTTTAAAAGTTTTTGTGTGTCGTTAGTTCCCAATCGTGATTTTTATGTTAAGTAGTACAAGCTATTTTTACCTGTCAGTTCATATCACAGACTTCTCATAGTGTTTTAATGCTGCATGTCGTTTATTTAGGTGAATTATACGATGAACTTTTCACATCTTCTTTGCTGAAAATTGATGCATTATCGGTTTCATTTGTTTCACTTGCATTCGATCCATCTCTTGATTCTTCCTTGCAGCTTTTTGTTCAAAGCAGAATTGCGGATGTCTGTATTCTTTCAGTTTCTTTTCTTCGTTACTAATATGTTTAACTTTTATTTGCAAGAATTAAATGGATTTCTACGAACTTGCTTTTTACAGAAACCTGAAAGTATCACCTACAAAAAAGCATCGGATTGGGTGACCGAAATTTCGTTATTCGATCATTGGATACAGCGCTATGTCGATTCTCTTGCTGTACAGGTCATTTGTCATATTTCTTCTTGTCAAATATCAGCGCCTGTTTTTACAAAATTATTGAAATGTTTGGCTGGTTTTCGCTGTTAAAACTTCTGGATATTTAGAGTCGATCAAGAACATCAGAAGTAGCTTGTGCAGTTGCTTTTGGAGTTACCAGACATTCTTTTCGTGCAACAATTGACCAAGCTCAAAATTCGAGAAAAATTGTAGAGCAGCAACTGTCTTTGGCAATTAGTGTCGCTCGGTTAGATTTGAGTTTTTTTGTCATTTTTTAAGCTTTAAAAAGGATTTTACAGTATAGTTAACGAACTTTATTTGTAGGTTGGTTGAACGCGTTTTTGAGCAGTCTACCGTGTTTCCTCATCAGGAGCTGCAAAAATTGGGTGATCCTTTCCGGGATATGAAAATAATCGATCGGACTGGCGAGAAAGACTTTGACATTGGTAAATAGAAATAAAATACTTTGTTCCATCAATTGGAAGTGGCTTCTGTATATCACGTTGTTTATGCAGGGAGTTGAGTTAGAATGTTTTTTTGATGTTGCAGATTTTTTTTCTGATGCTATACGAACTGCATTTGATGTAACACAAAAGATTCAAGGGATTTTTCGCAAGAAACATCGTAAAAGTTGCTTTTACTCTCAGTTGGAAAAGCTAGCAAAGGGTCAGTTTGTGGTCTATTTTTTTTGATATTTCGGAATCATCAATATATCTGGAATCGGTTACCGTTGCAGAATATTTGTATCTCATAGTTTGGAGTCTTAGACTTTTTTGATTTTTTTACCATTTATTTACCAAGCGCTCACATAATATGTTAGGATTAAAGAAGCTGATTCTGCGCTAGTAAAATAAATCGAGTAAAACATCTCTATTGTGATGGAACCTTCTTTTTTCAAGTAGCATAATTTTTTAGCCGTGTCAAGATTACCGTTCCTGAATGATATATCATGTATACCACGATCTGCAATTCTGTGAGTGTTTCATATTCCTTTTTAGTTGCAGTAATTTCGTGATCTTTCCCTTGTCTAGTAACAATATGGATATTTTGAGATGCGGTTGGAAACCAGAACCAGAAATTCATCATGCTTCAATTTCGATACCAACAGTGAATATTCATTATCTTGGAAATGTAGATATTTTGCAAGATTTTGTGTGGCGAATTTTATGGGCTGGGTGGAATCGCCGCTCAAATTTTGATAATTTTTCTATGTCTTTGTTTGGAGTAATTTCGTCAACTCCGTCTGGTTCCGAACTTGCAAATGCTAATATGGTACGTCTTTGTTATTACTGTTAAAGATTGTGGTTACGGAATCATGATTTGTTACTGATTGTATGAATTAATTTATTCGAAAAGTTTGTCAAATCACGTGGTATTTATTCAGGATATAACGGAGCAGCTTATGGCCAGCACGGTCGCTGTCGAAGGTTTAACGAACCTATTGCTGGAAACATTGTTGTATCCAGAAAGAGGTGATCCAGCTACAGGGAGGTTCATTGTGAAACCACGTGATGTATCGTCAGATTTTCTTTCATCGTCGTGAGTTGTTCTTGAGAAGTCTTGATAATTAATTGCTTCACACCAAAATTTTTTTGCTTGAATGAATTTTTTGCAATAACCTCTTTTAACTTCAATATTTCTTGAAGAATGAATTACTCTTGAAGATATGGACAACGTTTAACTATGCTTCAAGCGAAACTGTTGGGTGCTGCTGCGATAGATTCTATACATAAAAAGAACTTAGAAATTCTAAACGATCGAGGGAAAAAGTACCGGCCGGGACAATTTTCTGTGCTTACATCATGGAATATAGCTGGTATTCTAGATCAAGAGCACAATTTATGCAAAGATATCATGCAGATTAGCAGTCAGTCGAAAGATGTGCGCTTTTTTGTCAGTTGTATGCATATTTTAAAAATATCGAAAATTTTCTTTCTAAAAGTAAACCATAGTGAACCGTAGTTCCATAGTTCTTACGGAAATTGACGCTAGTCAGTTATTTGTATATTTATTCGAAATACTCGCGAAGTTAAACTGTTCTTTCAAATAACGTAATGGTGCTTTTTTATTGGTTTGGCTCTAAGATAAAATAATTGCGAAACATTGCAGCGGTTGCCTTCGTCAGACAGCAGCTATTTACTGAACAGTAGCCACGACACTACTTACGAATCATGTTTGCGGATGCTTTTTGATACCTATTCACACTGGTTTCGCGCTGGTATAGATGCTGTTCCATTGCCTCTACTATCAGCAACTGTTAAGTCGGTATAATTTTAAATATATCTGGTGATAACGTTATGAATTATCTTGATGCCTTAAAACTAAATGATATATATTGTATGATACCCAGCACATCAGAACACAAAAATTGTGTATTGGCAGGATTTTTATAGATGTCTTTGTTGTCTGATTTATTTACGGAAATGGATCAATACCGTTTTGTGTTTGGACATATGAAAACATTATTTTCGATTCGTTCATATCTAGATAATGTAGACATTGGCAATATCATTTATTCATTACTGAAATGTATGTCGATCCTTGGCATTGTAAGTTTTCCTTACTGCTATATATTTCAACACGATTTGCGGTTATTTTAATACTGTTTTCGAAAGTATTTTTTACGCAGTTAATTTTTTTTGCTTCGAAAATATTTCGGTGATAGACACTGGTTTGAGTAGGCATCAATCTAGTGAGATAAATAAATACATGAAGCAAAAATTGTTTCTTGATTGTTTAAAGAGTTAATTCAATTTAGCAGTTTTACAGGAGGATTCTTTCGTACCCAAAGTTGATACACAGAAAATAGTTCTGACATGGGTTGAAACTGGTCTCACTTCGGAATTTACTGAAACCCGTATCAGAACATTGCAAGGATGTCTATTCCTGCTACAAGCAATTGGTTTTGACGAGTTAAGGACTGTATTTCTCTTTTTAGAATCATTTCTAATGAATTCTTCGCAGACAAGGTAAGTTAAGAAACTTATTAAGATTGATTCTGGAGTGAAATTTAAATCTGACTTGCTGACTTGGTTAATATCTATATGGTAGTTCGCCTTTGTTTAATTTTACTTTTCTATTAGTAGGTGTTTGAGTGAAGTATGAAAAGAGACATGCTGTAGAACGTGGGATAGCTTTTGTCATTCGGTGCTGATGATGCAATTAAAGTTGTTATGTTTGTAAAGTTCAGTCCTTATAAAACTGTTAATGAATTGTGTATTTTTGAAGCGGTTCTGGATTATACGAATATGAAACGACGTTGTGGACTGTAAGGTTTTTCTTTTTCGACAATCCTTCTTATTGTTCAGATAGTTCAAGGACGGCATTTATCAATGTAAGTTACATTTAGAGTATTGGAGATATTTTCTACTATGAACTTCCCTTAATAGCATTTTTAAAATTCTTCAAGTAAGAAATTACCGGAATGTGTTATTTTCTCTATTTGTATTTGTTGTACTGTAGCTTTGAAGCTGATCAAGCACTTTGATCTTCTTCAGATGATATGCGAAAAATTTGTCGAATTTGCAACCCCTGGTTGGCTGATGAATTTAATATCTGTGGGCATTGAAAAACTAATCATTAGTTCTCGAATATATGTGCTGACCTTCAGTCGTGTTGCCGTCCGTCAGTTTTTATGCTCTTGTTTCTTTTATGGATTTCACAATCTTGTTTCTGTATTAGAGGTTTTGTGGAATGACTTTTTTGTCAGTTTCCACAAATTTGAATCACTTTACTGTTATTTTTAGAAGCGCTGGAAAATTATTTTTATGCCCCACAAAAATTTTTGCATGCGCTTCGCATTTTCATTGCGTGCTTATATCGGGGCTTAGGAGAAGGAAGAGTAGAACATTTGGGCACTCAGCCTTACGATCCACGTATTCATCTTATGGAGCAACATGGAATGATATTTAAAATGTGAGTTCTCAGGTTGCAGTGCGTTTTGCAGCGTATGATTTAATTTTGCAGAAGCCTAAAGCTGTTGATCGATTGAATTCTCGAATCGTAAAAACTGATGTCTGCTTTTGCAAGATTATTTGCTCACCAAAACTTTGGAAGATTTTTTTCAGTTAGCAAAAATATGTCATTCCCACTATTGTTTTCAGACTTGCGGAAGGTGCCGAGGATGATGCATCGCAACTAATGAAAGTATTACCGTATTTATTAATAGATTCATTGAATCAAAGTGAGCTTATAAACAGCATTCTGAAGGAACTAATCCACCGTTACACCGGTCTCCCTCATCCACGTTCCGCTGCGATCTTTAGAATTATCCATCATGTAAGTCAGTTCCCTTTCTTCTGGTACCTACTTAAATTTATTTTGTTGAAATTCCAGTAATAGTTTGACTTTGCATCTTTAACTACGGAAAATTTGTCTCCACGCTTGCTGAATCATAAACTTTGCAGTGGTTTATCGTGCTGCATAGCCGTGAAACTGAGAATGTTATACTGGAATGGACTCTTAATGGTTTAGATTCCTTCAAGTATGTGGCCGATCCTACATTATTCCGATTTTACGTCAGTGCGTTTCTATGTTCATCATCACCAAATCCATGCATCGCTAATTTGTAAGCATTGTCTGAATTCCTTTCCAGTCATCTTATGTCTTTCACATTCTTAACGGGGTTGATTTTTTCATATTTCTATAGTTTTTTTTTCTTACATAACGGTATTCTAAGTCAAATGTCAGTCTAGGCCCGATAAAAGGATTTGCTGTTCTTTTATTATGATACTAGACTTGGGAGGTGGGCGTATGTTTACTTAACGTTGTGTTAGAAAGAGTCCAGTCGAGACAAATTGGGCATATTCCTAGCAGTTTGAGGCCAATTGAGAGAATATGCATTTTGAAATATTTTTAGATATGTACATATTAGGTTAGTGGGGAGGGAGAGTGTGTACAAGCCTGCATCTTTATTCACAGAGAAATTTCCAAACAGTTGAGCCAGGAGTTTTCCTAAGTATGCAATCAGTTAGCAAGACTTCCGAGGTTTCATTTGCAGAAAAACATCATTTCGAAAACTTAATTGTAGGTTTTATCTTGTCATTGGACGTACATCAAATTTAGCTTGGATCGATGACTTTCTGTTTGAATTTTCAGTGGGATCTTTGCTTTCACGGGTTTGTTTGCTTTATAATTATGGGACGCCATATTGCTTTAAATTATTGAAAATTCTTCAATTTGTGGTATTCCAGCCGATTCCATCGAGAACCGCAAGTAGTTAGTCCACATGAAAGAGTATTCACTAAGGCATTCTTAATTTGACTTTATTTGTGAATTAGATATTTCTGCTATTATTATCCTTACAGATGAAAAAGGATGCAAGAAATGAATTAAAAGTGTCTATGGAGAAGTTTGTAATAAATGGAAAAACATGCCGAGACCCACGAAGAATAACCTCTTTCCCGCAACTGTAATTTATTTTTCCGCATTCTTCAGTTTTGGGTTTTTAACGTGTACCTCTGAATACTAACTTTATTATTAACAAGAAAGAAGACGAGAAACGGTAATATCTTGATTAATCCGAATTTGCACCTCTGAAATAAGATTTCGTACAACCTGCATTGTTCCATGTTCTTGAATCTGTATTTGCCGTTACGGTTTTTTAATTTCATCACTGTGAACTATGAATTACTTCATTTCCTTCATGCTCGCATAATATTATAATGTACCATTTAATATGTCTTGCCGTGACTTGGTTGTAGATAATCGTTTTCGGCTCCGTTTTATAACATATATGTGGGCTTACTGTGGCACGTCGTCATGATATTGTTTTGTTACGACGAACTGCGAAAGCACTCACTGTGTATTTGAATAAGAATTCACAAAATAAAAAGATTTTCCAGACCTTCTCTGCAAATATTGAACGTAGGTTCGTCTTCGATAAGCACTTCTCCGTATTGGAAAGTAACCGTGAGAGGCGCTTCGATATTTATATAATCATGACCCAACATTATTTAGATACTATAAAGATCGTTTCGGTTGCGAATAATATTGTCAAACAGACGGGCAGTAATTAAGTTTGAGAGTGGTCTTGTGAATAAGTGGAAGGACTTGATGATGATCTCATTAGGAAAGTTAAATCATAATGCGAGTGATGGTGTGAACTACTTTTATAGAAGATGTAAGCTGCAATAACCATGGGGACACACATAAGTGGAGGCATGCTTTGAACTGGCTATTTGTTTATTTCAAATCAATGGGTTGAATGATCACTGTCAGATTGCAGTGACGATGTTCTTTTTTTCCTCAAAAAATTCAAGATGAGAGGGGGGAGACGTCTTGAAGAACGCGGAATACGAGATGCGCGCACTGCAGTCCAGTTGATTTTTGATGTCTTATGAAGTAATGGGGGAGAAGTTTACGGTGGGTGGGGAAGTGGTTGATTACATCTGCAGCAGTTGGCAGGAGGAAGCGTTATTGATTGTACCGGCTGGCCGGTTGTTGTTGAAGCTTTCGGGATGGAGTGAAGCGTTGTTGCATCACTGCCGACGAGATGACATGGGCGAAGCTGGGTGTACATTGTACAGACATAACTCACACGGATAGGAAAAGAGGGAGGGAGACATTAGCAAATGTTCCAATACGCATTGGGTTTGACAGGGACATACTTTTTCTCACGCACGCTTTCTCTTCAGAACTTGATCTTTTACCATACGTAATTTCGGGACGTAATTACTGCGGTCTTGGAGGTTGTTAACCATTAAACGATCTGCAACTTTAAATGGCACAACGTAAGTTTGTTATAATCTTTATGTGGTAGCAAATAACAACAGTACGGATTTCAAGGAAATCGTAATTATAATTTGATGTCATAAAAGCGGTATTGTGGAGGATGGGATGGGGTAGATGTCTATTCTAATCTTTGTATTGGAGGAGTTATGTCACATAACAGTTCAATCCATTAGTTCATCTTTCGTTTCACTGTACTCTCAGCATGCTTTTTGACGTTATTTATGTAAGTGCGGCATTGATCGATGTTTAAAGTTATTAGTTTTGACCTCTATTGATGGTAGTTCATGTTGACCCATAGTGACAGGTGGAAGATGTGTTGCCATCCATGTCGTCTGACAGTTTTTTCTGGCATGTTGAAGTGGATGTACTTGTTGGGCTCTATTAGGTTTTTTGCTAGTACCTGGTGACCATCATTAAAAGAGATATCTAAGTATATCGTCGCATTGGGATGTGCTAAGTCGCTTTAAATATTTCATTTGTTGTGATATACGTTGCAGTGCTCTGTCAGGTTCTGTTAGAAAAACACAGAGGCAGACTCGGACTGATCGTTATTAAAAAATTGATATTCATACTTCGAGACATTTGTCGTAAAACCTTCAAAACTTTATAATATGGAAACAAGTGACTAGAAATAGATAGAAAAAAAAATGTGATGGATCCGAGGTTTACATATATTTAATCTAATGCATTTAGTCCTCAGGAACTTTCTTTGCATCCATTTCCATGTTTCATGACATTGTAATGACTCTACGAAATAGGCTTTCAACTATTTTGTAGATGTAATGAAATACTAAGTCATTTTATGATGAAAAAAGCGCATTCACTTCTTTCAATGCTATGTCTGATTTTCAGGCCGAAAAGTTCCTGAGGGTGAATTGTGTGCAGTTTGTTCAGACCTCGCAACAGGTTACCATTACGGTGTGGCGAGCTGCAATGGATGGTTAGCGTTTCTGTACCGGTTTTGCTGGAAATTTTACCTGCAGGATTTTCACGACTTTTTTGATGCAAAACAAATAGAGTTTGTTTTTTACGTACACATAGGTTATCTTTACCTGGTTGTGTAGCAGAGAATGGATAAGTTTTGTTAACATTTTGTATGCTTTTTCTTTGAAGTACATCTATTTACTTCAGCAAAACGTTCTTCCGTCGCACCATTGTATCAGAGCATACGTTTGTCTGCCAATACCAGGGTAACTGTGATGTGAACAAAAGTAAGTGATTGTACATGTAAACGAATAAACTTACACGCTCTGTTGTACGAGTGCCTGTTATTAATTCGTATTGCAGTTACCAACAAATTTTCATAGAGTTTTACTGATTAATTGATTAATGTAAATTATGCAGACATCCGCTGTGCCTGTCGGCATTGCCGTTTCAACAAATGCGTTGCCGTGGGAATGGATGCTAAAGGTTTGTCATGCTGAGTGCTTCCAGTATCATGTTATTCCTGATAGATTATCATGCCGTATTTGGTATAATCATGTGGGAAGTACTTTAGGACAAATCTAAAGAGTGTTTTTTTATTTCTTTTTTTTTAAAATAAATCAAAGGTTTTTATCCACTTTAGATTAAGTTGCACTTTTTTATTGAAATCTTTTTTAGCGATCCAAAATGATCGGGACCGTATCGGGCCAACGAAGAAAATGAAAATGAGTAACGAAAATTCTGAAGATGATTGTGCGATTCATATTCGTTCTGCAGAAGAAAGAGTAAAGCATTTCCATGTGTTATCATTAATATTTTGCTTATGACTAGTGTTTTTCGCTTTTTAAATTTAATAATTATCCAGTGTGTACTTATTATCAACAAAAGTGCAAAAACTGATGGATTATTTTTTCAGCTGGTAGAGCGTTTGTTGGCGATTGAAAAACTGTGTATGAGGTTACGGCAATGTGTGCTTCCTGAAATTAGTGGGCTTAAAGAAGCTGTTTGTGAACCCTCACTTGTTAATGAAGTTAATAATCTCAAAATAGATGTTAGTTTTTATAATAATGCAATCAGTGTTATTTGATTTTGACTTATGCAGCAAGTAAGTGTTCGTTCCCCGAATTAGTGATTTGTTCGTACCCAGTTTCTTCAAAATAGTTGTTTATACTATTTGCAAAAGTTTTTTTTTATTTATACAGCCATATACAAGTGCGAAAGAATTGTACATTGCAACATTAAAAGACATACAAATGTGGAATAAACGAGAAATGAGAGTTGGTCTAGAATGGGCAAAAACCTTCGATTTATTTAATCAATTGTCTCTGGATGATCGAGTAAGTTCATTTTTTGAATTATCCAGAATTATTTGTATTGTTGCTAAGGTTTTACGCGGCAATTTATCTTCTTTTGCAGCGAAAAGAACGTTATTTAATATGTTATGTAATTCCTGCAGATTGCACTGATAAAGAACTTTGGATTTACTTTCAATCTTTTAAATCGAAATTATTATGCACCTGATCATGGTGCTGACAAACTTGTGTTGCCTAATGGTGCCTATATTCGACGTCAGGTTCAAAATGAAGTTAAGTTGCCTGGCTGTAGGTAAGTTTGCATTCCAAATTCAATTCCATTTTGTTTAATCCTGTATCACTGAGTTATCCAAGTCATTATCCAACAAATTTTCTATTTCTGAAGAATTTCATATCCTTCATTATAGGTCAATTTATCATCGACAAATGGATGAAATTATGATTCCATTTAGACAGTTGAAAATTACCATGCCGGAATTTGCGCTGTTCAAAGCTAGCGTTTTCTTTAATCCTGGTTTGCTTCATTAATTTATTAAAATGCATTGCAGATATATTTCAGGTGAAATCGAATACCATTTGGTCTAATTTTCAGATGCAATTAACCTTTCGCCTGTAGCAAAATCCCAGATTTATGCTGAAAGATCAAAATATTTGTCAGCACTATTTTATTTAATAACTTCAAAATGTGGAATAACGATGGGTGCGCAAAAGTACGGCAGTTTGCTTATGATGGCCTCATCAGTGCAGGTAGATATTTAAATGTAATGTTTTCCAAAGGTAACTAGATGACTGATATTACTTTCGGCAGGAAATATAGGTGTCGATTAAAACTCCTATTTTGTTTTAGAACATCATTGCTCAAAACGAGGAAAACATGCAGGTCATGGATTTCTTTGAAGAAAATTGGAAAATGGATAATTTTGTTAAGGAAGTGTGCTTGAAAGATCCATGAAAAAACGAAATTAAGAAGAATGGGATGTGTATATTCGGAGCGGTTTATTGCAGTTCTTGTGGCATATTTATGTAAAATCCTTTGACATTGTTTATTTGTTGGTTTTACAGGCTGATTTTCAAACATTATATAATAATATTTGTTTCATAAATGACCTGCCCATTAATTAATGCCGTAGAACTTTCTTTGAGGCTGTACTTTTTTTTGTCTTCAGTTAGAGCTACCAGAAGCAATATTTCCATAGCCGTGCCATGCACATTATGCTCTGATAACTTTGGCAAAGGTATGTAATTGTTTCTTGAATGCACTGGAATTGTTTTTTGTTGCTAAATTATTTGATCTTTTTGTACGGTGATATGCTAATATGTGTAGGAATTAATCAGGAAGTTTTGATGAATTTTTGTTTCGCCCTCTTAAATTTATCCTGTATTAGGGTGAAATACCAAAAGTTTGGGTTTTCGGAGGTTTCGCCATGCGGTAAATATAATGAACAAAAATGATTTTAAATGTAAAACATGTAAGAAAAAATTAGTATGACATAGTAATGAAGTTTTTTTCCTATTTTACTTCGTACTTTACACCCTTCTGCATAAATTGTATGGGCTTGTTATGTGCTGTATATAGTATATGTAATGATAAAAACAGGGTCAACTTATATAAATTACTGATTGTTATGCATTTCTTTTCCGATGTTTATTTGTCAGGAAACTTGGGAATATTTTCTGGAGAATAAAATTTGGATATATGTGAAATGATAGATGAGGGTGCTGAATGATGCAGGTTGATTCCACGCTTGCGGAGTGTCAGTAAGTTATCAATGTGTTGTAGAAAGTAAAATTACATGGGACACTCATTAAACAATTGGTTTTTCATTTTTCATTCGGTTCCGAAGGAAATCATGTTCGTTTTCTAGATTATCCATAGTATATGTAATGATGAAAATGGGGTCAACTTATAAATCCTAACAAATTTTATGACTTGGAAAGGTGTTGGTACATCGAGTTCAGTTTCGCCACTTTGTTAAAATTGGTTTTAAGGTGAGTTTGAAAATGTACCTGCTTTTTTTGTTTTACCTTAAGAACACGTCTATTATTTTTAATCTATTGATAAAACCTGTACAGTTCTGCACAAGAATGCAGATAAACGAGATTCCAGCTGTGGTTATCAACAAAATCGGCAAAAAGTTGTGACCAGTACAGGATAAAGACCAGCTTGATTAATATGAAATCAAACTGAACTAGTGAAGGCATGGTTTCTTAGTTATGATAGATTGTTAGGATGTTTACGATGTATTGTTTTTCGGATATTGGACAAGAGGATTTAACATCATGGTATCCCTTAAGAATATCAATGCTCGGTGTCTTCCTCCATGCAATTCACGCAATCAGTAACACATTTATACGGTGGTGTATTTGAAGTAGGTACAACTATGATTCATGTTCGTAAAAGAATTACTAGTACGTTGTTGACATCGTCACCCATATTCACATTTTCTCCATTCTCCACAACCTATGTCAGATTTCTCTTTCCTGTCAAGTTTGTTCTAGGATAAAAAGAGTTGATCACGTCACCAGCACTTTATTTTGATGTGCTAGGTTATTGTTAACATTTTTGCTTTTTTTTCTTGCTTACTATACGGTGCTGATCAACAGCCATCATTGATAAGCATTTTGCTTAAAGTTCCATTAGTAAAATCCTTAGGTTACCGTTTACCGTTTACTTGATTTTGGTTTATTTATTATTCACCAATGCGTTTAATCGTATTTCTGTTGTATTTTTAGATCAGTTGATTATGAAGACAGTGGATGTAGGCTCGTATGGACCACTCAATACGAAATTTATTTTTCAGAAACATAAATATATTCGATCAGCAGAATTAATTGCTGAAGGAAATTATCATTTCGTCATCCTGTTTATCCAGGAATTTCTCAATTAACGTAAAATATTAAACGCACTTCATTTGCATCATGAACAATCGGCTTAAAAATGGTATGGTGAACTGGCTCGAAATTGTTGATAAGGCAGGAGGAGAAGCTGCATGGGTTACTCAGCAAAAAAACTTCACAAAGAGAAAGGAGAAACGACGGAAACCGAAGGATTCAAATGAAATAATAGAAATGATTTTAAAAGCGGAATCCGTACAGGTCAATTTTTATGGTCAAAGTCCTTAGTGGGCCTAGTCATCGTTTCACTGAACCTAACCGCGTTCAGTAAGTCTGTCTTACTAGAGTTCATTCGTTATTATGACGACAGCAAGTGCAATTTAATCTGTTTAATGACCTAAAGAAAGTACAAATCTTGCTTATTAACCCATCATCGAATATTCAGAAGGTTATAAGAGGGGAGTGTGCAAAACGGAATACTACAAGAAAACTATTATCCGATGAAGCAAGGCTAATATTACGTAGCATAGCACACAAAATGCAGTTGTTAGTTATACGATCAGTTGGCTACATGGTTGCAAAAACAATCAGGGTATAGTGTTCCTTGAATTTGATTTTGCAGTTTAATGTTGATAGATACGAGAGTTTTCCATTATTTTCTCCTGAAGAACAATAGATAGCGAGTTCGAATGGCAGTTACGTGCCTAAAGTTTATATTTTGTTTTAGAGAACTCCAACTAGGTGGTTGTTGATTTGACACCTAATACATTGGATTTTATACCATTCTTCAATATTAGGTGGTTTTAGTTTATGCATTTTGCAGTAATTTTAATCTTTATTGAAGATAATATACGACGGCGTTTATTTCAATGACCAACAGTTGCTGCGAATACGAGAATATTCTACAGATGATCCCATTATTTTCATGCCAACACATAGGGTATTTTTTTTTCAAATCTAGTTGAAATCTTTTTGTAGTTCATCTTCATGCTTATTGATTTTTAAAATTCTCTTGAAAGGCATGTTTTGCAGAGTTATATGGATTTCTTGATTGTTTCTCTTCTTTGTTTTAATCATAATTTGTCTCTACCAGTTGTTGCTACTGGAATGGATTTTATGACTTCAAGATTTTTGGGTGAGACATTGCGCCGCTGTGGATCCTTTTTTATGAAGCGACAATTTGGAAAGGTTGCATACTTTTCTTTTTTATCAAAATGCAAAATTTTGGTTTTATGTGAAGTCCGTCTAAATGCGTTGATAAATGGCATGATCATATTATTAACAAAAGATAAGGGAGGCTAAATTGGGAAATAACTAAAGGAGAATAGCATATTTTTTGTTTTTTGTAGTTATACTGTTGCAGGACAAACTCTATTGGTCATTGTTTACTAGTTATGTGCAAATGCAACTATGCGAAACGGATAACCCGGTTGAATTTTTCTTAGAAGGTACTCGTAGTAGATCGGGCAAAAGTCTTTATCCAAAATTTGGTTTGCTACAGATGTGCATGGAGCCGTTCTTTCGGTGTCAATTATATGATTTGGTTGGTTTAATTTGCTTTCTTCAAGAGAATTCTGAATCATTGTGGTTATTTCTAGTACCAAATGTTTTAAATAGATTTGCCAAGCTTTGTTCTGAATCTTTTTTTCTAAAGGTCATTTCTTTTAATTGGTTGTTCAGATTGTTGTTCCAGTTACCATCGATTATGATAAGGTTTTGGAAGAATTTCTGTATGCTTACGAACTTTTTGGCTTTCCGAAACCGCAAGAAACGACCACAGGTAAATCTTTTAGTTGGATTATTATTGGGCGTTTTTTTTGAGTGTATTAGCTATTTATTAATTTACAGGACTTTTTAAATCACGAGAAATTCTCAGCAAACGTTTTGGTCATATTTATGTGAATTTTGGTGAACCGATCTCGGTTCGAAAATACTTTGATCAAAGGATAAACCGCTGGTGTCCACCTTGGCAGGTATAACATGTCAGCACGTTTTCCGTTGTCAAATGTTTTTTGAAATATATATATATACAAAAAGATATTTATAAAAGCGAAAGACTGAACATTTCCCACTTTTAAAATTCATACAATCATATGTTACAAATTAAATATCCTTCAAGTAATTTAAGTAGTTTAGGTTTGTTTTATATAAAAAGTAAGTATTGGTATAGGCTTGAAAATTTAAATTTGGTCAATGTTAACACGTTTAGAACTTATCAACCATCAATTAGAAGCTGAGGCTTTTGTGTGCTAACTATAGTTGCGCATTATACATTCTAATGAATTATTCTCATCCATCATTTTTACCACTTGCTTTGTGACTTGATTACATTCTATAAAATTCTTACAGGTCAATGTGGACAATAAATTGTCAGATAAGGAAAAAGAGGCAGTTAAGGACTTTGCGCTCCATATAATATATTTACAGAATTCAAATACTACAATAACTGTTTGGCCTTACACTTGTGCTATCTTACTACAGGTATTTTTTTAAGTTCTTTGCATCTTTCCAGTGCGTAGGTTTTAATTGTAGACTAGACTCTTCGAAAATTGGGTATGTTTCTGATCCCTAGCTGATCGATGACTTTAGTTCAACATTGTACTTGCAGATGAGGAGCACAAGCCGCCAGAAATTGATATTTAGTAAGCTGCAAACTTCTTTAGAACACTTCATTGCACTTATCAAAAGAATGGGACGCCGAATTATGATCAGAAGAAGCATTACAGATGATTTGAGGTTTCCAATCCTGTAATCGTGCTGATAATATTAGATTGCTTAGGTTAAAACAACTCACTTATGGTGAAAATACCAAGTTTCAGATTTTAACTATCCATTAATATTGTGTGATGGCGGTAGTATATTCCATCTTCGTAACATAGAATTAAATTAAATTTAAGGTCACAAAATAAAAAGCTTTTTTACAGGTATCATTTGAAGTTACATTCCGACCTGTTCCAGTGTGACACTTTGTTTCCTAATTCATTAATAGAAATGAGGCGATTCAAGTGCCCCAAGAATGATGGTTTAAAGAAGGACTACATAGAAGGAATGTTGTGCGAAGTGATTTTGTCACATTATGCTAATCAGGTAAGCTACTGCAACTGTGTTAGGTTAGCTGTTTTAAGCGTGTGATATATATATATATATATATATATATATATATATATATAAACTGATGCAGGATGCTGTGTCTCTCAAAAAATTCATTCGGCTGAATTAAGGATCCGTCCGTTGAACACTTGTTCAAGTTTTAGCTAAGCCTTTTGTTGGGCAATCTTGACGAACTTTGTTCTTGTGCGGAGAAACTTTCAATTATTTGAACTGTAGAACTAATCAAAATGTTTGAAATGTTTATGATGCTATTTCATAATCGATGCTTACTTGGTTTTTCACAAGTCTGAAGGGATGAGACACAAATAATTAAAATGAAACAGTGCTATTTTACAATGTACTTTCCATAATTTTGCTTATTAAACCAATAAGCTGAATTATGAACAAATTCATACAAATATTTAATGGAAGTTCTGCAAGGCAGAACTGTCCATCATAAAAGAAATTGTAAATCGAAAGTCTTACAATTTGGCTTAATCGCATACTAGACCGCCACTCCTTTCGCTGATAGCAATCGGAATTCGAAAGATTCGGTGTTTAGTATATTATAGTTATATTAATAATCTTTTTCAAACCTTGCAGTTCGTTAATGTCAAAATACTTTTTTATAGATGATGCATGATTTTGTCGACGTAAGCCTGCTATGTCATATATTGTTGTCTAATCAAACGTTGTCGAGAGCAAGTCACATATTTCGGTACTGATAGTTGATTGTATTAATATTAACTATTGAACGAGAAAGAAATTATAAGAGAAATAAAAAAAAGGAATATGGAAGCCTCTTTCGTATGGGGATAAATGTTATTTCCTCCATGCAGTACATACTCCGTGTTCATTATTACATTGTTTATTTTTCAGGGAGCTTAGGTCGTTATTTGTTTACGAATTCGTTTGTCCATTGCAAGAAGAAGAAATTGAGAAGTTGTTCATGGCGGGTCTCAATTGCTTGCTGCAAATTTCAGCAGTTTCACTGAATAATAATTGCATTATTGTGGAAGAGGAAGAGATATTGAGACAACTTGCTTTCCTTATGCAGGTAGTGTGGACTATAGAAATTGAAGCTAAAAATAGGCTCAGACTTCACAGTTAGAATTTTAACTGTTTCTTTCTATTATTTGTCTCATTTGTTTTACTCTATATTACATTTCATTGCAGTGAAATGTACATTACATTTTCATTTCCCTGAATGCGTTTTCTAAAGTGTGTCTTTTTTCAGCCATTCATTGCTAGATATTATTGTGTAATGCAGTCTTTGGTACAGCTGGTGGGTACTCAATTCACAGATGAAGTGCTTTTTGAAAAGTCTCTACAGCTTGCTGCAAATCTGTATGCTACAGAGAAAGGGAACGACACGCCCTGTTCAATCTGTATCACATCAGATGTAATTCGAAATGCATTATCAGCATTTTGCAGGTTGCGGACTACTTGTAGATGTGTAAGTTTATTATTGGAATAGTCATGAAGATCGTTTAATGATTTTTAATTTCCATTCTTATTAACCATCTTGTTAATATGACTAAGTGCGAATATTTTTAACTATTTCAAGAACAGATTCTGAGCAAAATGCTTTGATGGAACAATTTGTCAAGTTTATTAGTGGATAGTTTAAATACAGGAGAAGTTTGCAGATGGTAATACAATCTCACAGAAAAAAGAATTTTCAGAGTGAAAGGGAATATGATGTTAATGTTTATCGCTTGCAAAGAATGATGGAACTTCTGGAAAGTATCACTATGGTTGAACTCCCTTTTGATAACCACTCATTTGTTTCAAAAATCTAATTAATTTGCGAATAAAAATGTTGAATCGTGACATCAATGACCAGCCTAGATAGTTCGAGAAGGAAAGTAGTTCCCTGTTCTTGTTTATTATTGCCGTTATCAATTTTACATCACCTATTTGCAATGAAGTACTTTTAACTTCTTTTCCCTTTCGGTATTCATCTAGTACCTCAGTATGGTTGTTTCCCGTTTTTTCAGATGTCTCGGATAATTGTAAAAATCAGTATTTCCAATACCCAGTCAAAATATGCTTCGGATGTGCTCAATCTGCTCGATCGTTACGTTTATTTATGTGTGTTTGGGTCTGGCAGATATTTATCTTAACAGTTGCCTTAATTATGTGCTTTATTACTCATATACGGCAATCCTGACACGTCCTCAAGTCCATCAGTTTCGTTCGTCATCCATACCCCGCAATGCAGCGAGAGACAAGGTTTTTCACGGCAGCCCTGTATAAACAAAAATTGGCTGTACTGCTAAGACGCGAAATAGCTTGTGCCTGACGAAAAACGAAGAAGGCAGTTAGACAGTGCCGTTTCGGTTTACTTAAGGTGCGTTGTGCGAATCCGAAGCGGGCATTTTCAAATTTTCGACCGCTGCGGTAGGTCGGACGGTGATTGTTCTCGCTTTCAAATTGTGGAGTGCATTATACCAAGTAGTAAGCACTGTTATGCAGCTTTCTAGTATCGTCATAAGTTCCAAATTTGGAAGTTAATAAAGCAGTTGAACTTTTGAAATCATAAAGAATTACTGCTGTTATAAAATACTAGGAGAAATTGGTGTTATATATGCATTGATGAGAAAGAAATTCTCATCAGTTATTATAACTTAATAGGAAGAATCTCAACTGCTATCTCGCCAAGTGACAAATACCCCTCATTGCAGTTGTCGAAATGGTACGTACCAAAGCGAATGTGAAAAAATACGACGTGTCTTCTACTTCCTCGAAGAATAGTCTGACTGTTGAAGGTATTCTCCTACACTATAATTATTATTATGAGTTAAACTATGGCAACTCCCTTCTCCAAGAGTTATTTCGTTTTTTACCTCTAATAGATTGCAGACAGTGCAACTTCGTTGCCTCCCATTACATGTACTGTGTTAAAGTACTTGTTTTTAATAGGCTATCCGTTCAGAGCTGTGAGAGCTTTCCTTTTTATGTATTGCATAGAACTTTTTTAAGGAAACCTATTTAGGGTTTTCGGTATAGGGCTTTGAAGTTTGCATTTTTTGTGTATTGATGTTTCAGATCCTGTATTTCCTCTAGACTATCAAAATGCCTCTCCAAAACATCAATTGTCAGGTTGGATTTTGAATCATGATTTTACTTTAGTATAAATGCAACAATATAAAGTGATATTGTCTTGAAATTAATATGCTCGTATCTCTAAAAATCGAAATCGTTAGCTTAACGGATAATTTTATGAGAAATTCAATGATTGTTGATGCAAAAGTCGACGATTTCTTTGTAGAACATAAAGAAAACCTAGAAAACGCAACCACTGAATCTGAAAATAGCTTGAGTCGCACTGGCGGGTATCGTCGATATAGTTATAAAGCTCTGTATGAATCAAAAAGGCTTTCTGGGCGCTATAAGTATGTTTCGGATTTTTCTAAATCTCTTTTCTATTTTTCTAAATCTTTTTTCTAAAGTTTGTGAAATTAAGATGCATTATGTCGTGAGTTCACAACAAGTGGTGGGATTTAAAAAACTAAGTTTCAGACCAGGCGAGAAGGCAGAAAAAGAAGTCCGGAAATATCAAAAATCGACAAAGTTGTTGCTTAAAAAGCTACCGTTTTCTCGTCTTGTCAGGGAGATTACAGCTGAATTGACTGCTTCTGATGGGTATCATTTCGCAGTAGAAGGAATTGCTGCACTGCAGGAGGTCCTTTGCATCTTCTAGATTAATTTTGATGATAGTGATTCCTTTTACTTGATATCAAGTCAAGGATTAATACAAGTTAGCATTAACGTTAGGCCTGTTATTTTGACAAACATGAAATTTTCTAGCTAAGTCTGACAAATTGTTGTAATAAATCCAGATAACTTCTTCATCTGCATGCAAATGTCATGATGACTAAATTTGTTAAATAAATAGGACGTGCAATGAACAGTAAACATTGGTTTTAACTCATCCGGACTTTGAAAAAAACGAAATCTCCGTCGACTGAGTCCAATTTTTAGATCAGGGTTATTTAGCAATACCGTTTTTCGATTCATTCTTTCGAATATATTGGAAGATATACTGAATCACTTTAGGACCCTTGAAATCTTTAATGTCTTTTTTTACTGTAGATTCTGCTGGAAGGTTATGGGAAACCATTGTTCCAAAACTAGTCACAAATCATCTTTTGTCGTTTCCGGTTTTGTAACACGAGAACAAAGAAGCTTAGAAGTATTGGTAGCCTACACGTCAGTGACAAAGATATCAAAGGGAGCACAAATTTGCTTCGCAAGAACGATTATTTTTCTATTTTCTCAAATAACTTTTATTTCAGGCATCAGAAGCTTTCATAGTCCAGTTTTTCGAAAATGCTATGTTGTGCTGCAGCCACGCTAAACGAGTAACACTGATGCAGCGCGATGTTCAACTTGTTCGTCGCCTGTTCAATTTTTGAGACCGAAAGAATGCAGTGCCTTTTCTTATTATTTTACATAAAATTTAATATTTAAAAAATTATCATATGAATATTTCAAACTGTCCATTGATAGCCTTAAAGTCAAAATATTTTTCACACCGTTACCTTTTTATCTCTAAAGCATACGCGAACTGATTTCATGAAATTCTGCAATTTCTTAAGCATCTTATGATTATTCAGTGCAACCATAATACGATGCAAAAGAACAAAAAATTTTTTTGAGTGGGAGAAATGCCAAAGAACCATAAGTCAAGTAGAGGAAATTATGTTTATTATGCATTATATAGCATTTCATAGCTACAAAGTGTTTTTTCTTTCTCTGTATGGTGATTTTCACTTTTTTTTCTGCATTTAGTGGTAAGATGTTTTATCACAACATTTTATCTCGTTCAGCTGATGTAAGGGTGGAAAAGGAAGAAAAACCTCTAGGAATTACCGAGGATAAAAGTCAAAGAAAGATCATGAGAAAGCTAACTTACTCTCTTACTCTTTTAATTGCGAATTATTTTTGTATTATTTATGTAGTATCTTCTGAACATTTACCTCGAAAATAATTATTTATAGTAACAATGTAAGTCACCGAATAATGAAATGAGGATAAAACAGTGGGATAATACCATCATAGTTTCAAGAAATCTTTGTTTCCTATGAGGTTTCTTCCTTAGAGCTATGTTTAATATACGGAAGTCAAGATTCAACTAAACATTGTTGTGAAGTGTAAAATTAAATGTCAATATTATTTATGTCAACAAATGTTACTGCCAAAGGCTCTTTTATTAATTTATTTTTGTATGTGGGGATCAAATGTATAAATTTGTGTTCGAAGTACGCTTTAATTCTCTAATTTTGCGCTTGGGATTAAGGAACAATATATCCATAATACCCTCTTCGTTAGTGCTGTTTGATCTCTTTCTTTGAATCGTGCAAATGTTACGTGACAGCTGAAAATCAGTTACGATTTATTTTGTAGTTGAGTATAAAACGTTTCCAGCAGAACAAAATGCACATGATATGTGAAGGAAAGTGAAAAGTTAAAGAAAATCTACACTTTGTGTTCCGCAATATTTCCTTTTGTACATGATAGTAAATGATATTGGATCCTGATGATTGGTTTTGTATGGAGGTTGTTAGTGCATTAATTTATTCCTTACGCGCCTTTAAAATTTTCCTATATGAGTTTTTGTTTAGTTTAACTCGTTTGATTACTTTGGAATTACATGGCTTTTGTGTTTGAGCTGATGCCATGTAACGGCTACAATAACGTGGATTTGTCTACCCTATTCCTTAAAATATAACATATCCTTTAACTGCTGTCGCTCATCTGGACAAGTAATGCAATACAAAATAAATGTAACTGGAAATCGTTTGATGAAGGAGTTGCACGTCTGTGCGTTATTTTTTTTCATCCAGCCACTTGTAGTCATTTGCACTAAATTTATTCCATGTTTTTACACTGCTTTACTTTAAAATTTTGTGTCATTACTTTAACTACGAAAAAAATTTAAAAAATTTAAATTTAAAATTTAAAAAACTTATAAAAGTTAAATGTACAGAAATAGTAAGCTAAAGCGGATGCTGCAAAAAACTTAAATTAGTTTTTTCGAAAATCCCTTAATCTAATATGAAGTAAAAATAAATTGAAGTGATGTTTTGAAATGCTAAAGTGATTGATATAGTGAAACTTAGGGTGTGTTCCAGCAATGGATGATTTATTTCAGGTACACCTCAATTTGTTTCTATGACTTTGACTTCTGCGAGAAACTAATTGTGTAATAATACATTTCATTTTCACGTGTTTGTGAGCAGAATTTCTTCCAATTCGAGTTTACTTCCCATTCTACTGCTACTTCAGACAAAATCGCTAAAAACAGCATTTTGAGATTTATTAGGCGAAACATCACTGACGGCAAATGCATTTGAATGGTACAGGTGTGATATATTGATATTTGATTGATTAAGGTCAAATCGAAATGTCTGGAAAGAAAATATTCATTACCTTTTTGCTTACTGCTGTTGTTAAATCGTTTGTTCCCAAGAATTCAACGTATTTCATAAAAATTTGAAAATTCTGCTGACTGCACTATTGAAAATTAAAAAATTTCCAAGTAAAATCATATATGTACTTACAAAATAAGTAGCGTGGGTGATACCGCTATATCGCGCAAGCAGGGGGGTATTTACAGGTGACATCATAATATTATAGAATTGCAACACTGTAGAATCGAAAGATATTTATGTATGAATTTCATTAATTCTTCATTTTCTTCCGCATGTTATGCTGAAATAGTTAATATACTGAAAGGCAGTATATATTCACTAAGGCGACGTATGTGTTAGAGTTCTGATTATAGGAAATTAGGCGTAGTTTTGACATTTAAACTCTTGGATCATGGTTTTGCGGTTTTTTGCCAAATAATTAAAATGCTTTGATGAGAGAATCTTGTTGGGCCACTACAAGATTCTCAGTTGACAGAAGTCATTTGGACTAAGACAGCAGAAGCTTTGTGATTTTCACACTAGCAGTCTGTTCTGTTGCAAACGTTTATATTTTGATAGTATTTTGACTATGTTCGCATATTCAACAACGCTGCTTTTGTCTAGTCATGCATGGTGCATGCAATTGAATATGCGTGCAGTGCATGAATCATTAAATAGTAAGAATTTAGCGTGTTATGCGATGGAAGGTAGTGGAAAGGAATGTTTAGCGGGAAACGAAGCTTTAATTAGGAATGGCAACTCCAAGTGCGGCAGAGGCAGTTTACCTGTTGTCTCGCGAGATGGTTCGCTTTCTACAAAAATCCTTGCATTTACTACTTTTCCGTAAACAATGGATTTATGCACCATAATTGATTACGCATGTTTAAGTCGTAAGCTTGCCAGTTAACAAAACACATTATAGTGTTACATCAAAATGCTGTTTATTTCAATATTTGCCAGCTTTCCATTAGACTAACATGAATATCATGAATTTAGGTGGGTATGGGTGGATAATTGTACTTGCTTCTTCTTTTGCTAATGTTATTGTGGATGGGATTATTTTTTCCATCGGTGAAACACTTGTTGGAATTTGGGAGCATGATTTTGGAACGACACCTACGCAGGCTTCTATTGTGCAGTCATTACTTACTGGGTTTTACTTACTTGCAGGTGTCGTATTTTTTCGCAACTGTTTTTTTCTTTCCAATTGACATTAATGATTGATTGACTTATTAACCGTTAAATATATATATATATATATATATATATATATATATATATATATATATATATATATATATATAAGCATCGATCTGTGGGACTAAAATGATGATTTTTCAAGATGGTTGTTAATGAAACTTTTTTCATCATGGACGTAGGAATAAATTTTCAGGAATTCTGATTTTATTGCCTTTCTTGACTATTCATAGTCATACCTATAATTTTTAAGGTCCTTTAGCAAGCGGTCTTGCAAATTCATTCGGATGTCGTTTGGTTGTCATCGCTGGCTCTATGACAACATTTATTGGTTTTATTTTATCGTCCATCGTACCATCACTTACACTTCTTTATATCACGTTTGGTATTATTGGTGGTAAGTGTGTGTATAGCAGGTCATATTCTAGGTTCGAAAAAACTAAGACTATTGTGAAAATCACTTTAAGCATAAATGACCGTTTGATTTTTCTGCTACAGTCTTGGAACGCATTCTCTGGAAATTTAGTGTTGTTCGATTGCTTTTTTATATTAGTTCCGTCTCATAAAAATCAAAAAAAATCAGTTGAGGTTGGATTTATTTAGGAATTGGCTTTGGACTTGTTTATTTGCCATCAATATTAGCTGTGAATCAGTACTTTGAAAAACGAAGAGCCCTTGCTATGGGAATAACTGTCTGTGGTTCAGGCATTGGTACTGTCATATTTGCGCAGGTTTGTTACCTTAATTAAGAACTGCACTATCCTTTAACTGAAGTTTCGTTCGCTGTATTGAAATTCTTTATGACTTCTTTCATATCGTCTAACGATCAAGTTTTGCTGGAACCTCACTTTTTTCTATATCATTTTCAGTTTTCCATACATTTTCAGTTATTTCCATTTTTACTAAAAGTTTGTGAAAACAACTGGAGGCGTTTTCTTGTTTATGTAGCGTTTATCACACTTTTATCCGTCTTATGTGGTTTATGTCATCGCAAAATATCGTTAGTAACGTCTGAATATAATGAGGTTTGTGCACTTTACACTTGTTGGCCAGTAATATAAAATTAGTTTCCTATATTTCTGATTTTAAAATAGAAATTGAATTAAATCGATACGTTAATACACTTTATTCGGCAATATTTGGTATATAATGCAATATTGTTTGAAATCTTTAATCATAATTTTAAAATCAAGATAGGGAAGTTTTGAGAGCTGATTTGGACCAATTTCATCGAAATTTGCTTTCATTTCTGATTCACAATAAATCTAGCAATGTAGACGAATCAAACTGGTATTACCCTATTGGCCTATTGAAATGTACTTTTATCGCTGCAAAAAAATAAGTCCTAATTTTATCTTTTCAAGATTTAATCAATCATCTATGCAATATTTCCCGGCTATGAAAAACAAACAAATTAAAAAGCTGTTCAAGTTCACTTACAGTTCGCTAAAATTCATTTCTAAATTCAAATATTTATACAACATTATTATAACGTAATGAAGTTCATGGAAATTCACATTAATTAATTATCAATCGAAAATTAAACAGTTTAGATGTATGATAAACAAGGAAGTTAATGCTAGTAATGCATTTACTATAACACAATACAATTCCATGTGTTTGAAAAAAGGTAAATTCAAATCAGATTTTTAAATACAATATTGAATTTCGATCTTTCTAGAAGGTTAAATTTCTTTTTTTTCAAAATGATTTACTGAGGCTTCTAAAATTCAAAACAGTTAGCTTTGAATTTTAATAAAATCTAGTCTTCTCAAATTTTGGAAGGGCAAGTGAAGCTATAAACGAGGAACGAAAAACCAAAAATTTTTTAGTTTCTCATTTATTTTACTAAGCTAATATTTTAAGTATAATTTTTAACTGGTCTTGCTGGTTCAATAATCATTCTAATTTAAATACAATGAAATTTTGCAAGCACTACGTCATCTTCTACTTTTAAATCCATTTCAAAAATAAGCCTTAAATTACAATTTGAGTATGGGAATGCTACACTTTTCCCCAAAAAATCCTCGCTACATAAAAACGTAAAAAGGATGTATTGATAAATCTAGTATTAGATTCAAATAAATGATTTAATTAAGCCGAATATTCGTGGTTCAATTGATTGCTATGCTAATATTTCAACAGTGTTGTAAGTCACGGTAATTTCACGTAGCATGTTTAATACACACAAATAGATACAATGGCAGTAAAACATGCTGAACGAACCATATCAAATCAATTGCATCATGACAAATTCATTAAACTGAAGAAATGCCTTCCACCCAAAGGTGGTCTACGCATACATAAATGATTGTTCAAACTACAAATTACTCTCTTTGCTTCCAAGTATCTCGAAGCTCATATGCATTTTCCCATGCATCTATTTTTTTGATCTATCTATCGAAGCTATCAAAGTTACAATACTAACATGATGTGTAGATGAATTAGTTTTTTCTATTAAGGATAAAAAAATGAAATCTGATTCTGATTTGTCCTGTAAAGTAACTGATGGACATGACAAGTTATCGTCTCAAGTGACCATCAACTCTTCAGTATCAATGAACAATCTACGAAAAAAAGTGTCTCGTTAGTGTTTGTTTTTTTGTGACTGTAAATGGGAAACTTGTTGACTTGAAAGGGGAATACTAATGACAAAATTTATGCAAAACATGAATTCTGGTATGTCCCATATCTCCAAATTTTGATATTTGGAAATTTTCCATTCATTTATTGTAAACTTGACAACGATTACGCAAATGTCTTTCCTACGAATTCACAATTAAATCCTGAATCGCTGTGAATTTACACATAAGAATATTATTATAACTAACTAGTTTTTCTGCTTAAAATGGCATAATTTTTCTACCACTTATTTCAGAAAATTTCACAGGTATAGTAAATATAATGCGCGCAGTTTTTTTGTATTTATACAATTTGTAGAAGACGAAACAAAAGTGACGGGTGATTTAATAGTGATGAATTCAATGGCAACAACGCAAGAAATATCACAGAAAGCTAGAAAACAATTTTTCTTGCTTACCGTAAGTTCCAAGCAAGTTATGTACAGTAAAAAAAAACAGAAAACTATGTGCAAAATCGAATTACACTTTGTGACTGAACCAATCACATCCTTGCATGCAATGTTTTGATATTATCATAGGTTGCAGTATCCCAGTCCTTCTTTTAATTCTGATAATGCAATGATGAATTAAATGAATTTGAAGGTTTTACGTTCAATGGTTGATACAAGCTTACTCTCAGATACAAGTTTTATATTGATTGCAATTACCGCTTTCCTGACACTTTCTTGTCTCTTTGTCCCTTTCATTTTCCTTGGCAAACAGGTTCGTCATTTTTTTTCGCTGAAAAAATTTTTGCATAAAAAATAATTGTATTTCACAGCAATTTTTTTTTCCTTCTGAAGAATTTGACAATGTGTAATATAAGCTTGTTTACTTTCATTTTTCAGGCAACTGCGGTGGGTGCAACTTCAAGTCAACAATCACATTTACTTATAGTAATGGGATTTGTGAATATTTTTGGACGAATATTATGTGGGTTCGTTTATTCATTTCGTTCTTTTTTGCACTAATTATTATTTTATTTCCTTATTTGTTTGCCAAATATGCGTTTATTATAGGCTAATATCAGACTTACCCAAAGTAGATCCATTATTTGTTCATAATTTCGGTATAATCATTGGCGGTGTAGCAACTTGCATCGTACCATTATTAACACAATATTGGATGTATGTTGTATATGCAATACTGTTTGCATGGAGTGTTGGTATGAGCTTATTCGTAATCTTCTAATTTTCGACCTGAAAAATTACCATGTAATAATAAAAGATGCAATAAGTTATAAATTAGCGGTAGTATATTAATTAACTGATTCAGAATAACCTTACAGCGTGTTTTTCATCACTTCGTCCAATCATTTGTGTTGAATTACTCGGTTCGGAAAAGCTTTCCAGTGCTTTTGGGATGATGATGCTATGTATGGGCATTGCCGCTTTCATTGGCCCACCAATTGCTGGTAAATATAATTTAAATTTAAGGAGGTTTTAATTAAATGGAAAAAACATGATCCAAAAATTTTTAGGATAACTAAAAAAAATTAAAGAATGCATCAGAAGAACAAATTTGACAGTGTCCTCTGCTTTGTAGGATAGGCAAAAGAGCTGAGATAGATAAAAGGTTGTAAATATTTTCAGAGAACTGTCAGAAGTATATTTTAAGAGAAATTAATTGATTAACACAAACTTATTCCGATATGTCTCTATGAACTCATTGCAGCGCTGCTTAAAGATCTAAGTGGAAATTTCGATCTGTCATTTTATGTGATGGGCACAATGCTAACACTGAGTGGGGTACTTTGTGTACCACTTCGCATAGTCAAATCACGAATGCCAAATTTAAGGTTGCCGAAAAACATCAGACAATTAGAATTGCAATCTATGCGCGAAATAGAACGATTTTGAAAAGTTGCGTGGAAATTGTTTGATAGTATAGTGTTTTTTTATTGCTTTTACAACAACGTGCCTCTCTAAACTAATGCTCTTAAAAAACTAAAATCAAGCTTTTTTTAATAAAATGCGTTACAATTTATTTATTTTTCATGAAATAAAATTGTGTGTTGCATGACGATTTTCTTTTAATTCTTCCTCATAGAATTATCAAGTTAACCAAAAGCATTTATCAGTGTTACTGGGCGAGGAAGAAATGGATAAACTCTTTCATCAGCTGAATAATTTCTTCGTATGTGTGCATAATAGTATACCAACACTGCATCATTATTATTTGGTTTCCTAATTTGTTATAACTATAACTCGCAAATTTTCCATGTTTAAAAGAATTTAGTTAAGTTTGAGATCAAAATTACATTCTCGAGTCCTAGAATACTATGGAAGACAAGTTAATGATGTTTGAATGTACCACCCAGAATTCAGTGTGATATTATACAACGTCTACTTCAGGAAACTTTTTATTAAAGCTATTATCATCTATGATAATCATCGCTACGATAGTTATTCAATTCATTTTTGAAAGTTTGTAATTTTGATTTCGGAATTAATAGTAATTAGTCCATATATTAAGCAGGATAGGATTTATGTGAGGAGTATAAAACTGTCAACATGAATATAAAATTGGATTCAACAACACTAAATTACAGAATGTGTTTGTGGGCAACTTATTTTACTCATTACAACTAGGTATTATTGCTGAATCAACAAAATAATAAAGTAGCATTTAGAAGCGTGTGGAGGGTAAGTACAATTCGGAGTATTTTCTCGATTTTTTGCATCCTAGAACATTTGAACTCTCCTTTTCTACTAATCGAAATATTGTTGTACTTATAAGTTATTGTTGCGCGGTAGGTAATCAATGCCAGCGTTTCTGCCAACAATATTGTTGCCATTTTTGCTGCAATATTTTCGATTTTGCAGTATGAAGGCCGCAAAGCAGTAGTCGTATTTGGAAAATTATGACTAAAATTTGAAGATACTTTTATAACGCTTACTAAATAAAAATTCTTTTCTTGCTTTTTTTAAAAATATAAACAGAAAAGTTCTGTCAAAAAAAAAAATCTTATACAACAACTACCACAGAAGGGAGTGTTCTGCTGATCAGGTGGTAATCTTTTTAGCATCTGAGTGTAATTCAGAATCTGCGAAGCAAAACATAGTAAAAGCCATATAATAGAACTGGAAGCAGAAACAACTGTTCCTACCATAAATGTTATCCTGAAATTGAAAGAGCGAAGTATTACCATTGATACTTCCAATATATTGCGTAGACTTAAAAGATTTTATATTCAAGTAAGAATTACAAACGTTTTGGTTATCAAGTTTCTGCACCATTAAATTCAATAGTATTTCAAAGAAAGTAGATAAGAAAGTAGGTAACCCCTTAATTTTAGCTTTTAACAAGTTACGGTATGAAAAGCAAACCAAAATTATTGGATCTCTTCTACAATGAGAACTACAAAAATGGAAAAACTAACGTTGCCAAACAAAATAGTGGTAAAGCAATTGTCACCGAGTAGTAATATACGATTCTGCGAAATTTTATTTCAAAGCGTATTAATGAACGCATCATTTCAGGTCGGTCACTTAAATGGCGTGAACAAAAAATGTTGTTTTTGCTGTAAAAATTTCTTTTAAATATAAAGAAAAATTTATGGAAAAAATATGAAACTGACGCGCTTTCGTTGGCAGTAATTTTGCCGAATGGAAGGATGAAAAGCAATGTTGCAGACAGATTTGTAACTTCAAATTCACCAGATCGGATGGTTCGCAATTCATTCATCAAACTACCGAAGGAATCCGATTTCCGAGTTAATGATGTCCATCTTGAGAATTTCAATCTGCAAAGTTCTGTTCCTTGCTGGAACAGCAATTCGTTTTGTACGAATAAAAATATCAGCCAAACTGATATGAATATTGAAATGCAACGCGCAATTTGATGAGAGCCTTATTTGGGGAATTGATTTCTTAATTCTTATTAATGAAATAATAAAGTATTGCTAAACTGTTGAATAACTTCTAGAATAAATTCAAACGATGGAAAGTATGCTTTGAGGTAGCAATTCCGATCGCTGAACTGCATAATTTACACTTCACTATTTGTCAGATCATTGCAAAGGTAAAACAGTACCTGGACAATGGTAGAGGTGTGAACATAGTTAACAAACAACTTTGAATATCATTTGGATATGCAGTGAAATCTAGTGAACATGTTGAACGAATTGTTAGTATCACCTAAAACTATATTGCGTTCCAAATGAATTTTTGGTGTAGGTGTTTTTATACTGTGAAAAAGCTTAAAATGTTTTCCATGACTTCGTCGGGATGGGATCTTGATAGAATTTTAGCTTTCAATTTTTCTACTAATCAAACCACTGATTGATATCAATTCCAATCCCTGACAATATCAAATGCCTAGAAATCGATTTCATTTTGTTTACTTGCGCATAAACAGCTCCATTGCTAATCAACGTCACTTCAGTATTGAAATATTGCATTGCTTGATCACTCCTCAATTTCCTGTAATTCATTTCTCATTATCCCTATAGTTTCATTTAAATCACTTAGTACATTCTCTTTTAGTTCGCAATTGTTAATATTCAGATGCGATGTTATGAGAAGTGGATAAGAGTGATGAGAAACAAATTAGTGCAGGCGCATCTTAATATAATGTTCTTCAAAAAAGGGTATACTTAAATTTCAGTAAAGTGAACAACAGGAAACCACATTCTCGGTAAATCACTTTTCTGTCGTACGATTTTACCAACATTGCCGTAGTCTCGTGGTTCCCAAACAATTCTTTTATCAGTCCAGTGCTATAAAATGCACTAAATTTTAACAACTTTGTTGGCTAATAATTGAGGAAGTAAGAAAAATTCGAACTTACAAATAGTATACTGCAATGCATATCCATTAACTGTTGTTTTTGGTCCTGAAGAAGACGAAACACTTATCTAAATATCAAGTAAATGTATTTTAAAATGATAGAAGATAAAATTCAACAGTGAAGCGATACTAACAAGTTGTTCAATGTGATCAATGAACATGAAGGGTAAAACAACGGTTGGTGACTCAGAGGGAAAAGAATAATCGTAGTTTTCCTTTTTGAATATTTTTTTCAGCAGTATTTTCTCATTCTCAGCCATTTTCTGCAAAAAAATTTATTCAGAATATGAGTATGCTTTTACAAAAGTTCCTTTTAAAAATATATTCAATGAATTACCAAATAGAAATTTAGAGAATTTTTTAATTAGAAATTTTATCTGATAGAATATAAAAGGGATACCTGAATAGTTTTAATTTGTTCACTAAATGTTGATAGGAATAACAGGTACAAAAAATTTAATGAAGAAATCATATCGCATTGCATAAGCGATTAGAAGATTGTAAACTGCTGATTCAGTACTTACTGAAAATGTCATAATCTAGTAATTTAGCGTTTAATTCCAAATTTTCAGGAAAAGGTTGGAATTTTATTTGGAAATGGTTAAAATTGTTAGTTGAGTTATAACAAAAACAAATTGAAAAAAAATTTTGAAAATATCTGAATACATGTGAATTTATAAACTAGCGAACAGAAATTGCAAGGCTGTGATTTATAACTCGTAGACACACGGAAATCAGTCTGCTTCAGTCTGTTTATATTTACATCATTCAATAATTTATAAACAATCTCATGTAATATAATATTAGAATCTTCCCTGATTCGGTAACCTTATGATCGGGTATCACCATAATCAGAAACACTGGTAAAGCATTTTAATCAATTTCAAAAGAAAACAGGACAGATATATATAGCAGCTTCCACATTTCGAACACAAATACTTCCAGATCGAGAATTTCATTTAATTTCATGATTATTTCTTCATGTGATACATATTATAATATGAAGCTGATTTGTTTTTTCTCAAATTATATATTATTAAATCTCATTCTAGCGCATTTCTACGTGAAGCTACTTGTGTTTTTTTTCTCGAAATTCCATTTAAATCAGTGTATTTTGTTTGTAACAGCGATGCAAGAGATGATCGCTTTCATTGCAGGAGCACTGATAAACAATAATATTGTGCAATAATTCTTCAAATCCGATGAAGATAAAAAGTGTTTCTGGAGATTTTTAATTTGGAATGGATTTCAATAAATGATTTGGTAATTAAATGATTCACGAGAATTAACGCAGTTTACTGTGTCCTTCTTTATTTCACTTCTTACTCCTCTTCATGAGAAATTGCTATTTAGTAAGCTAAGTTATAATTTCCAGTCTCTTTTGTTGGACAGTTTAACTAAATCATCTTCACTTATCATCTTTTTCATCATGTTATTTCCTTTTTGTTGAAGCATCCACTCGTACTTACCACTAACTAGTTCAGTTCGTTTCAATTTCAGTTTGGTTGATGAAATTCCACATTTCACCACATCACAGAAGACTCAATTGTAACGTGATCAAAATTGGTCTTTCTTCAATTAACAACGTAAATGTTGCTTCAATGCCGCATAATCGTTTTTTTATTTAAAACTTCTTGAAGCATGACGTAATCTTCAATCGGTACTGGGGATTGCATCTTACTAGGGATAAAGCTAATGTCTAGCAAAATGTCCAATATAAAATATAAATTAATTTCCCATATAATGACGAAATTTCGAAAATGTGTGCGCCAAAGCGCTTATGGAACAAACATAGTTCCCAAACGTTCTTTTTTGGAGTTATTGGATGCACCCCGACCCAAACACATGTTGATAACAAGCTGAGCAGGTTTTTGATATAAACTTCCGTGTTTAACATTTAGCCATGGACGGTGCAAGCAGGGACAATAAATCCCACAAAAATTGCAAGTGCTGCTAAAAATCCGATGTAAAGGTCTTTTTCCATTCTTCCCATCTGAAATAACTATACCTGGATAGAAGCAATTAGATTTAACATAATTCGACGGCCAAATCTCCTGTCCGACCTTTAAACTGATTTTCTTCCCCTGCTATAACTACCGCATTCAGGTCCGCCAAAACAATCACTTCTAGATGTACTGAATGAGTGGACTAAGATTTTTAATGCCACCCTGCTATCTTTCGTCATGAACCGTTCTAACACACTGCAACTACTTTGCTAGCGAATTCCTTTCGTCCTTATAACAAACGGTGATTGCTCCAAATGTTCCGAGATTTCCTTCACAGCTTTCACCAGTTTGTGCACTAACCAAATGAAGACAGAAAATTCGCATATAACATCGGAACAAGGACCCCGAGCAATCTCCAACGGAATGGAATGACAGTAGCCACAACTACTGTTTTGGTAAGGAAAACATTTAGTTCATTATGCAATCTTCCCTTCCGTAATGTTCTAAATTTGAATGCTTAACTTTCTATCCATGGTAGAAGTTGTAATTAAAGCTTGCAACAGCATCTGAAAAGACCTGGATGACTATAAATTCATCTAAACAGAAATACCCGAACACCAACACAACACGCTTATCACTCAAGTCGGATATACCATTCGACCAAGCATCTGTTCTTTAATATGTCAATTTTCAAGTTATTTTATTCCACCCGCTAATCAGGCTGTCGATGGAATCCATTTAGATATGAAAATGGTAATTTGTTAAAACAGAATTTTAAGATTATGCACAGTCATCTTTCAAAAATCACCATATAAATCACTGAAAACAAATTTCGATTACACAGAAATCTCATTTTTTGGTTAAACATTTCATGGAAATTCGAATGAAAACCATAGAAACAACGCATGAGACGCGTCTACAAGTTCATTAAAAAATTGGAACAAAAATATATATATATATATATATATATATATATCCAGAATAAGAAAACTTGACAAATTAATAAAACGAAGCTGACACAACTCATGATGAGGTAAACAAAAGGTATACCTTCCTGGCGCCATTACAATAATGATGCCTTTACCTTGTCTGCTGAGCAAAAAAGGAAAAAATTACATTCCTTTATGAACTGGAAATGAATGCAGCAGCGACATTGCTGACATTGGTAATACTGATATTTTTATGAATAATTTTTGAATGCCCAGAAACTTAAAAGTATCCTCAAGTATGCTTGTTCAGTAGATTTCAAATTCAAAAATCAAATGCTAGTTCAGCAAACTCGCAGCCTAACATCTCATATATCACAAGAGCGATGAAACTCTGAATCAAAATGGTTGAAAATTTTAACAAAACTGTAGACAGCACACACATCGTAACACACTTTTTAGACAAGCCCATCAATCGTTTTAAAAAGACGATAACAAATCAACTTGATCTAAAAGAAATATGAAATGTTTCCAAAAAATCCTATGGAGATGCACAAGATTCGAGATACATACCAGAAAAATTCCTTATTACTTATGCACATAGCACACAGATATATATTATGTTACTCGCTGTACGCATTAAAAAATGATTAATTTAGGGAAAAGAGTAATAAAAATCTCAAGTGAACATGATTGGGGATCTGTACAGGGAACACTTTGTATAACCTGATACGAACCACATTTCCCATATATGTTTTACCTTCTTTTCTTCATTATACTATGCCTGCTGTTCTGAAACAGTAAAATGAACTGACGTAAGTGACTGCATTATACATAAAATACAAATTGCGAAATCTAATTCTGTGCTAGGATTGGTTCTCTCTCATATATGTATCTTAGACCAAAACACATTTTTTCTTTATGTAAACTCAGGAAAGTTTCTTCTCCCATATTTATTTCATTTAAGAAGACTGAAAAACTTCTATTTTCCGATAGTAACTTAGTTCCTAAAGTAAATGTGTGTTTGAAATTACTCAGTATATCGATTTAGAAAGAAACGTGCTTACCGAAGGCACAGATGAGCCTCATGTTTGTTGAGGATCACAAGCAGTAATTGGAGTGTTAACCCCAAGAGGTGTGCCACATGCTACTGGTGGAGCAGCGGATGAGGGAGCTTGGCTTCCTGTATTTACACCCCATCCACCTATCGATGTTAATTCAAAATCTGGCATATAGGCTGAAACAAAGCATTCAAAATAAATTTTAGCGCATTATTTATATACATACGCTTGAAATACATTTAACAGGGTTATGCGTAATCGAATTTACACCAAACTTTCAAGAACATGAAAACGTCAAAAAAAACAAACTTTGAGGAGGTGGAGGTCCCGCAATTGCCGACATTGTAGTGGACATCTGATGGTTCATACTAGGTAATGAGTTCTGCATAGCACTGGGATCGAATTGCGTATTTTCTACTCTAGAAATAGTTCTTTCGTCCTCTTCACCATATTCACCGCCCATCATTGAAGGTTCACCCACTACCATAACATCCTGATACTGGAGTGGAAACTGTAACAATTAGAATTAAAACACTTGTTTAAAAAAATTATTAATAGAAATCTCAGCATAGATAAAAACAGTACCAACTAAAGGTTACTGAATTTAATGAATACAGAAAAAAACAAACATGTGAATTCATTGAAAAATTAACAGCATTTGTAGATGGAGGTGAGTTATTTTTCTTTTTAGCATTCGACGTTGCACTCGCACCAGTCGCAGTCTTCCTTGTTCGTTTCCGAGGTTTCTTGGAAGTCGGCTCCTCCACCGGTGTCGGTGGCAACACGTGGGACGGATTCATACCACCTTTATTGATAAATCAGTTAAGGATCAGACAGCAGAATAAAGTAGCGGAAATTAAACGTCACGGGTTACACGTATCCAACCAAAAAGAAAGTTTTAAGTGAGCAACTTACCAATTGCGTTCATTGCCATTTGTTGCTGCTGCTGATGCTGCTGATATTGTTGCATCTTTGCATGAGCTTGGAACAACGTTTGTTTTAAAGACTCCCTTGGTGGAATCTGCAGTTAATGAAAATTCCATCTAAGTAATCCAGACAAAAAGAATTTATGACAGAAGTGAAAGCATAAAACCTATTTTCTTAAACTATCAATAAAACAAATAATTTTCATAAGACTTGATGAAAACAGCTTACGTTGTGAGATTTACTTTGACTCATAAGTACTTGCATTGGTTCTAGTATGACACACAATTTCAAATAATTTAGTGTTATTTGAGTCATGCCTGTTCGTGTTATGTTCATTTTCAATTTCTCTTGCGTTTCGCTATCTTGCAACTGCAATCATATTAGACAAGCTTAGTTCACATAGAAAATGTTGCACAAATTCAATAACATATAAAAATACTATTTTTGGCAATTCAATGCAATTTACCAAATATGAGAAAAAATTTCGTCATTCTAAACAAGCACATAATTACAGTTATAAAAATTACAAGCAACATAACATTTTTATGTAAACTAACATAGTCGTAAAAAAATAAGCCTTAACTACAGGTTATTTGCCACATTATCCCAAGCAGAGACTTACGACAATTCTTACACATTTAATGAAGTAAAAGTTAAAGGGAGAGAACAACTGGTACAACGACATACCATGTTAAAATCTCTCAGAACAAATTCTTGACAATGCCTTAACTCGATGTTCCACTGTCGAATCCTGTAGCCATATGTGTCATCAAACGCGAATTCGCACACCAATTTACAATCAGTATGGACCTAAAATTTCGAAACATAACATCAACACTGAAAAACACTGCAGAATTACTTCAATCAGACGATAAGTGAAACAGTTGATAACGCAAATATGTTTCTCATGCTCTCACACAGTTGTCGTAACCGGGTCACAAGAGACATATTTCCTTTTCATTTAGAAAATAGTAGAAGCATTCAGAAGATTACTTAAGAAAGAAAAGAGACACTAACTTCGGACAAGATAGGTTTTTCATGCTTTGATACAAGAAGTACGTTGTCGCAGTCAAGCACAATTGTCCATGGGCCACCTGCCTGCTCGCGAGAGGGTGTTCGGATTACATAAAACATTTCTTTCACTCCGCTTTCAAATATTGACCGAAAATATCTCGGTATTAACAATCGCCCAATAGCTGAAATTAAAAGAATCGAAATCACGAAATCAAATACCACTGGCTCTGTGTGTCGATAATTCTATCCATAACTAGCAAAAAAAAACAACATACTATATCGATGATGATGACCAGGTGCTTGGTCGTCAAATAACAAAAAGCTCATTTTGGCATCGTCATCAAAGAATTCATGTGCAAATGCATCCCACCACTGCGCGTGGTCCTTTTCCTGAATCTGAAAACAGAATATTAATCTGCATGCAACTTTCTCAAGATGAATACTTTAAATATGGAAGCGCAACAATAGAATGCGTTTCTTATAGAGAAGGTACAGCAGAACAAATTTTGTACGAAGTGACACTATGCCAATGTACTTAGTATAAGTGTACCGACCAATAAAAAAATGGAAATCAAAGACCAATAAAAAAACCACTTACTCCGCTATTACTGAAGATGAATAATCTCCGATTCATTTCATGCAACCTGAATTCTAACTGCGAGGGAGGAGGACCTTGCTGATGGTTCGGCATACCCATAGGGGCAACATGCCTATACCTGAAAAAGTAATATAAGCACTTAATTTTGCCAAAGATTAAAAAGTTACTCACGTTACTCTGAAAAACACATTTTTGACAGCAGAGTGTCGATGACGTTCCCTTATGGACTTATTTACACCCTACTGCTTTGGAAAGGAGACCTTGAGCAGAACATTTCCAAAAAAGGATGAATTAGAACCTCATGATCATATGATTATGCTGTTGTAGATGAGACGGCTGCCCAACAAAAGGACTTTGCGGTGGTTCGGGTTCAATAAACTGATGTGGTGGTGGTGCCTGTTGTGCCGGACCGGGCGGTGGACCAAGTGGTGATGGCTGATAGCCCGGCGGTACAGCCTGATAATATTCTGGCGGTGGTGGAGGCGGCGGTGGCGCACCCATCGAGCCAGTTGGTGGTGTGTAAACATGATGACTAGACATTGGTCCACCATCATCGTGTATTGGGATCATCCCATTATGATTATGCATCATTGGCACAGTTTGCATTGCTGACGGCGCTCGGCCACTATCATACATTCCTTGAACCATTTCCAGCTTAGGTTCCAAACCACCAACATCCTTCTTTGAACGTCTAGCGCGTGGTCTTGTCGTACCGACAGCTGCGCTTGCTGTACCGTTTTCATTTGCTTTTCGTCGTGGCATCGGCCCACTTCTCAAGCTAAATGCTTTGCTGCTGAAGTCTTGACCTGCAGTACTCTCCTCACCGTATACTCATTTCCATATACACTGTTCGAAGCAACTGATAAGCAAACATGGGACATCAAGATTCAGGAAAGAGCACCAAACATGCTGCGTCAACCTTCAAAAGCCAAACTCCGGCACTGGAATCGATCCCAATGAATGAAGCCTCAATAATTATACACCTTTTTCTTTCTGAAAATGAATCAGTGTCGTCCGCTTTAGTCGCAGAAGATTCATTACTACGCTGCACTTAAAATATCTGAACTAATGATCCGAGAAGACGGCACGCCACCAAAAAAAGAAAGCGATACGAATAACATTGAAAAGTATTATCGGTATTAGAAAACGTTATCACTGAATACCAGAAAGAGCCAAATAACTGAAGAATGGTTCAAAATAGACTAGAAATTCTCCGGCATGACGTTAACGATGAAATACCACTTCTAAATTCTTGCCGCATAAAAATTTTCGTACACAACTGCTTAACAAATAACTGTAATAAAACCTAAATTGACAATATTACGGGGTTTCAGAAACCATACATAAAAAAGGTGATAAAACAATATTAGGCGCACTATCAATATTATATGTTCCACGCAACATCTCTGCTCCCTTTATGTTGTCGCAGCGTACTCCACGATTTTTTCTAGCCTACCGATCAATGTTATGAACTTCAAGAAAAAGAAATCTTCTGGGGAATCAGAACAAATCAATGAACTGAGAATTCTTTCCATCTTGATAGTTATTTATTAGTCGAAAAACAATGTGAACTACAAAGACGGGTAAACAAACAAACAGTATAATGGTACAGGAGCAAGTCGGCTAACAAAGCTCACAGATCGCGAAGCTCAAACGACAGCAGCCATATGAGAAAGTGCGCGGTGGAAATGATGACCCACATTTGGTGTTAAGCTACTTTCAATACTCTGTGGGAAATTTCGAGCAAGCAAACAAAACAGTAACAGCAAGTCACGTGCCTTTCATTGTGGTTAACCCGAGATATCATGCTTCAATACTTCATCAAATCTAACTGAATCAATCTATCTAATTCAATCTTTCTTCCCAATCTTTATTCAATAAATTATGACCATTCACTTTTTCTAGTGCAGCCTAAACCAATGAATATAAAAGGGAAAACAGACAGAGGGAAAATATCCTGATATCCTGTATTCCAAACCATTTTCAAAAAAAAAATCAGTAAGATATGACAAAATAAAAGACATTTCAAGATTCTATGAAAAAATTTTCTATTCATGTATGGACCAACAAAATAAAAATGCCCTTTTGCATTACGTACCTCAATCCAAACCAGTTTTCAAGCCAAAGAATCAAAAATCGAAATCTGAACACTAAGAACATAAAACACAAGAAAGGGACATAAATGTTTGGACGAGCAAATATGATAAGCATTGAAAGACAGAAGGAGCACTGATGTATGCGACCCGTTTTCGAATAAAAAAGGGATAAGGATTCGACCCGAAGCTTGCAGCTAATCAGCATTATCGCATAATCAATAAATGTGTGCAGCTGCGAATAGTGAGCATGGGGAGAGGGATGAGAATGGGTGAAAAGGAAGGAAACGAGGAGACAACAGAGCTATCCGAGCTAGCTACAACACCTCATCACAAACCAAACCTCGCTACATCAACTTCCACACCAAATCCGACAAACCACATCCTAACTTTGCCTACTACTATTCATCTCAATGCATCATCACCATGTCCAAAACTTTATATATATATATATATATATAATATGAACGTTACATCCTTCACACCAAGTGTCTGCCAACAAATGCCGAAGCAGCCACAGGTACAGTGATGGAAGTCCTGTCAGCCATCCCACGACAAGGGCTGGGCGATATGAAATTGAGAGGGGAGCTCCTCCTCTTCGATGGAAGAAAATTGATAAAGTAGGATCAGTTTTTCTGACGTCAATAAATGGAAGAGGTGTATGATGCGGACAGCAGGGAGACATCTGTGACCCTTGAAAGAATCGGACAATTCATCCCTACGAGTAAATCTGATGCACTTTACCTCACAATTCCTACGATATTCGGTAATCCCATTCTATAACTATTCCGGGAATGATGTACGTATTTCGCTTTTGAAGATGCTTAAAATATTTACATGCTTTATTACCCAAACTTGATTTTCACATTCACTCTACCAGCACAAGCAAACCACAACAATGCTTATGAACGGTAATGACTTGAACAATGATACAAAGGATTTGCAGTGGCCAATAACAACTAATTCAGCAGTCATGAATTTAGCATCCGGAGCTCAGTGAGTATATTGATGCAACATCTGTTGTAAAACTTTTTAAGAAATTGTCCCACGACCGTAAAAACCTTTTTTCATACAATTTCCCACTATGAAATGATAATGGACGGCAGAGGTAAAGCTTAAAGCTATGCTCGATAAACGAAACTCTCGAACCACAATTATGCTACCAACTGAACTAAAATTCATGATATAATTTCAGATCGTGATGGTGAGAAATCTTCAGAAAGATGTCATTACGCTGTTGGTGCATTTAATGGCACATTTTTTACCGTCTTACCGGACTTGTTTCGAAGGAATTAAAAAACGTCAGCCTAAATATGTAAGGAAATTGCTGCACTTGCATGATACAACTGTAATCATATAGAATAAAAAAAAAAGATTGCCGAAGCCGGACCTAGTGCTCATATATACTCATGTTAAAATTCGAAATCAGTATCAATTCCAGTCCATTCAAAGTTCTTGGAAAAAGGGTCATATCTCGATAAGTCCGTGGTTGACTTCACGACGAAAATTATTTGCATAACTTTGAATAGAATATGTACCGTCTGCAAAAGACGACGTTTATCGAAAGCAGGTATTAAATGGAACAGTTTGATAGTATTTGGTAATTTTCTTTCAACTACTATTAGTATGGGAAAATGCGTCATTATGAATTGCCCAATGTTTCCAATACCGACGTAGCATTATCAAATGCTTAGATCTAACTGCCGGATGCAATTCATTATCTACGTGATTTGTTGTAGTAAAAACAGAGATCACATCACGTGATGACGTCAGATAAAATAGTAAAACACATTCTCACTTCGCGTTACAGTTCGAATGAAACTTCTAACATGGGATGGAGTTGTTTGACAATGTTAAGTGAAACTGTAAACGGCACAGTCGCCACAATGATATATCATCTGGCTACTTAAAATCAAAAGAATGTAACGACCAAAACACCTCGAAAAGAACACTTCGAAAAACAATGACTATTTGTAAAAGTGTTACACCGTGAATACGAACAGCCTGTGCAAAAAACCGGTCAATGAAACACCTACATACACACGGACATACATGCACAGACATATGTATACATGCACACAGACATAACGGATATGTCGGCATATATACACGGAGGGACAAACAAGAAAGAGTGGGCCTAATGGTAGCAGTGCTGTACCAATTGAAACAGTTTTTTTAAACAATGATGCCGAGAAAGGGTAGAGATGGTAATGTGGTATATATATATATATATATATATATAATGGTTTTGTTCATCGCAAAAACTAGTACAGAGTACGAACTGCTGCCACTACTAGCAGGTATTGGCAGCGGTATCGTTGGGAAGCAAGAACCCTTCCATCTACTTCCGCTGTGCACTGTTCCGTCCGTCTATTCATCCTATCCTGCTAACCACTGCTTACTGGTCACTTCTAAGAGAGAACTGCCAGATAAGGTCAAGATATTTTGCCAAGGATATGTATACTGAGGTGGCAGTTCATATTAGCCATAACGATAACAAGTTAAATAATGATTGTAAATTGGAAGGTTTTGGGATGAGCAACAGCGCTTTACTGGTGCATACGCTGATGTCTACAGGTAATATGTAGGTTATGCGCACACGCCACAGGAGAAACGGGGTTATGAAGGAGTAGGAAAAGGGAGAAGAAAGATGGGGGGTGAGAGAGAGGGGGAGAGAGCACATCTTTCCAAACGGCACTATATGTCTTGCATGATTGTAGTGATACTATTGACGACATTTGTGGGAAACTGGAATAACAGGCACGAAACCACATTTACTGCTTCCTCACTGCAGAAGTGCTGCAGAAGTTATATAGTAGCAGCTGTTATAGTTCGGCAATGTCGCGAAGCTCGTAATCTTTTGTGGGCAGCCGATCATTGCCAACAGACCCTGTTGGATTAGGACAATGAGCAGAAGACGATGACGAGAGGACGGCGATGGCGGAAGTTATGGTGATAGAGTGACACCACCACCTTTGCCATCATGGACAACCAACAGTCACTCCTCGGGACCACCATCTTCTGCATAGCATCGGATCACCTTTACTATTCTCATCTGTCTCTAGAATACTCTCAATTTCAGAATCATAGATATCACCCCGGCGCGCTATACTGGACAAAGCATTTGTAATCAGACTTCCAAACTCCCAGTCTTTTCTATCCTTTACTATAGAAAGCGCTACATGCATGAAATCTGAGTGCTAAATTATTTTGGTGAGTTAATACCCTATCCACGAAGTTCACTCCCAAGACTTCGTAATTTCGATTTACAAAAAAATCAGAAAAAACGTTTAGAAGCAGCAACCTAATGCGATAATGGAGAGATGGACAATTCCTCACTCTAGTTAACTTGTCTCTAAAAAGACCTTGAACTAACTTAACTTATCCTGAAAAGCATGCAGAATTTCAGTAATGTTTTTCCTGTACTCCTTCACCTCTATTTAAACTTTGCTCCGAGCAGATGCGAGAGAGATAGAGAATGGATGATAAAAATTAGAATTATGTTCAGAACAGCATAAGAATGCAACGGTTTTTTGATTAAAGAATGTTTGTATTTGAAGCTTGAATGGTTCAGTTAACGTAAGGCTTTTGAAAACCATAGTTGTAAAAAATGCGAAACATTCCAAAAAATGCTAACATTTAATCTAGAGGAAAACACTCGAAAGCTCTAATATGGTGATGTCTAGAATTAGCAACATTAATAGAAATCAAAGGGTTATGCGAATGTTTGATATAATTTCAATCACTGAGAAAACTGAGCTCATAAAGGAAAATGACACAGTCACCGCAACCGGTTACTTCTTACATGACACCAACCCTTTTGAAAGATTGACATATAGCATATGATTCTACTGAAGCTTAGCACATCTCCTGCTGATTCATTAAGTGCTTACTCTTATAGGTAGCATTTAAGCATGTCGTCTTCCTCGGCATCATTCTCCATCAATTTCTTTATAACACAGAGTAATAGATATGCAAAAAAACACGAAATATAGGATGAAACTGCAACATGAGTTGGGAAGACATGCACACATATTGACGTGTATTAACATATACGAGAACAGTAAGCGTACTTTACGGCACCATTAACTGAATTGACGGGCAAATAGAAAAAATAGAATGTGAAATGTTGCAGGAAACGGGATAAGTGAGGAGGCGGACAAGTGAGTGGGTAGTAGGCGGGTGGGTGGATCATTTACGGCGATGCTTTACGTTTTGGGCGACATTTGGAATGTTGCCTGCAAGGGTCGACGTATGGAATGGCATATAATAGGAATAGATGTGCGTCTAGCTTCACCATCGTTGTGTAATGTGCAGGCGAACATCGGGTGGGCTCGTCGAGATGCGAGCGAAAAGGGGGAGTTATTTGAGAGGGAGGATATGAGAGCGTTGGTGTGGGAGACAGACAGGGAGGGAATAGCGTAAGTTGGACAATGACCAATGCAATGCAAGTAGGTGAGGGAGAAAAGTAAAAAGAGGGGTGGGGATTTTACCTTATGAGCAACTTTCAACGTGTGTCACTCTGTCGCTATTCGAGCTTGACACAAGCAAAGCTAGGTGAGACAATGCTCTAACACATACACACATACACACACACACACGCACTCACACACACACACACACGCACTCACACACACACACACACATATATATAATATATATATATATATATATATGCATCTATATACTCTTAAATATATGCATATATGGGGGTAAATATGTGCGTGCACATGCGAGAAGCAAAGTTGGAATGAAAGATGAAAGTAAGATAGTTGTTCGGAGAGCTTCGGAAATGTCCCGAGAGGAAGTGGAAAGCTTGGTCATCCTGTGAGGTCAACAAAAGATGGTTAGCTACCGGTTGAAACCCTTACCACTTCCTCCCATTGTTTGCGGCTTTTTTCAATTAACTTACAGTTAATACTACACATTACAGAGCATATCATTCATAGTGGCATAGGAAGTGAGCTCTTCAATGACACGCAAATATGGAACCGTAACAGTAGGATGAGTACATCAACTGCCCACCTTGACCTTTTGACCTCTACATCCTCTCGCAACATCATCCTCCGTTTACATTTATCTGCTTAATGTTCCTAATACCATCAAAGACAGCAGCACTATGAATGATAACTGCACAAAAAATCATGAACCCTCAAACTTGAAGACTGGTTAATTGAACCTGGATTTACGCTCGCTGATAGAAAGGTATGACTGAAAGCACTCAATTATACTGATAGATATAAGTACGTCTTAATATACAGTCCCTGCACAGCTCAACTGTTCCGATATCAGTTGTTAATATTACGGAGAATGTCTCACTTTCCTGACTCCGTTCAAATTTTGGAAAGCCTCACTTGTTACATCAAGTTAGACAGTGCTCCACGGATGATGACTGCTGTATGACAGATTAAAACGAAGGGCGATGTTGATAAATAAAATTCCAAACTGTGTGTTTCTACGAGGTCAAAAAGGTAAAACCAGTTTGAAGAAGGGAGAAGTCGAGACTACTATAGGGGATGGTAGGGATTCACTGACTGTGGCAACAGCACCATCAGCAAACATTTGATGAACGGGTGTGCACGCTCGAAGCATACGTACCGGACGGGCAATTAAATGCATATTCCTGTCCTTCTTGAACATACCCCGAGGCATCATGGCATCAAAATTTGAAACAAGGTGGTCTAAGAAATCCAATCAGATATGTGCGCCCGTAAATCGTGAAAAGAGAGTATCACAAATATCTACTGCTAATTATATTGCGTAATGAACCACCTTCTTACCGAAATTTATTCGTCCTGCAGTTATATTCCCAGTTATCGCATAAATAACCGCATTTTCTGCACATTTTCTGGATATCCACTGCTAACATGTATTATGATTTCAGGATGATGAAAGATATTTCATGCTGAAAATTTCTTCAAAGGAGATTCAACTTCTAGTTCGCCGTTGAATAGACGTATTTTAACTCATCAAACTCATACCGCTGACATTTTACGAACTTTTACTGTTGTGTGAGAAGATTCAGAGAGGAAAATCTCTAACACTTCTTTCAATGTTATAAACTAACATTCGGTTGCTTTCTCCACCCGCCGCAAAAAATTCATCAGTATCGTCATTTATTAAGAATAAGAAATCACGGGAGTGACGAAACAAACATATGGAATAACTGCGAAGTTATGAATAGCCATTCGAATACGACAGCATAAAATCTACACAAACAGTAGAGTACACTAAATCATTTCTGGTCCATACAAAATTTCAGGACTGAGCAAAAATTCAAAGCATTAAATACGTATGAAATCGAAGTTTCACACTGTTGCACGTATTCATCCTTTTGTTCCCTTGGATATCAATCATAATTACCTGTTGCAAATATAGCATACAAAATATCAGGTATTGTACGGTCCAGCTTAACTAAAGAGGAAGCTTACCCATCTGACATGTGCGGTGGCAGGCCCATTTGTACGGCATGATTCACAAATTGTCCTCGGAATGGCATCCCGCCTGAAGCTGCTCCGGTATGATTAGAAAGAGGTCCACCATTTGGTCCAAGTGGTGCCATTGGATAATGGTCTGAAACACGAGCATTCTGAACGCCTTCATAAAATTGAGGTACAATTTTCTTCAGATAAAGTTAAATAAATAGGAGAAAAATACGGCAAATTGGGAAAGGTGTAGTTTTCAACTTCTCAATGACAACACAAACTACGTGAGGAGAACAAAGATTGAAATAACTTGGCAGAGTTGACAAAAGTAGTTAAATAAATTAACTTTCAATTGGTAAAGAAACTTTGAATACAGCTATGAAAAAGAGAAGACGCATCATGTGCACAGTTAGTATACATGTGTTATTTGTCGGCTAAGGGCACAATGTTTTGCCCACGTAAAAAAGGCACATTTGACATTCCAAACACTATTTTAATTCAACAAAGGAAAATCTGTATTTTAACAACTTTACACTATTCTATTTCAATTTGTTTACATTTCTACCGGAACTGCTCGGGTATTCAACATCTGAAACCTGATAATAGCATGAAATATACTACATTGACCATGCACAACCCTCCATAAAAACATCTCAAATTATCACCCAAAATTAAACCGTTCCTCTAATCTGCTTGCAACAATTTATCGTTTCATCCATTTAACTTCGATCAGCCAGACTGAAGTTTCAATTACCAAATGCTATGCCAGGAAGAGTTGGAAGTATCACCCTGTTCAATGATAACTGTTTGTTTAGGATGATCTAAATGGTGTTCAGAAATATAAATCCAAAAAATACCGATTGAAGTACCGAAAGTAATACCGAAAATACCGAGGTAAACATACGATAACAATAAATGACGGCTATACAAATTGGACGAAATGAATATGGCGAAAATAGAAACCTGGGGTTAAAGCATTCTGGGGACGCTGACACAGAGCTGGTGAAGGCACTGCAGAAGATGAAGCGACCATATGTGAATACACAGTTCGACCGGCCACAGGCTTTTGCTGGGCCGGTTGCACCAAAGGTGATGCAATTGCCACGACGAAACTTGGTTCACTAGTGCAATTTTACAATATATGGATGCTTCTCCTGTAATGTACAAGTGTTCAGTAATAGGCATTACATCTAAAGTTTGGAGACGCTTGAAAAAAAAAACCAGCTCTCAGGATTGTAAACAGTATCTAATTGCCTGGAACTTACATATTTCAATATATTTCAAAATGGCACAGCACAGTTCAATATTGCAACAAATGCGCTGTTGATAAGAAATGAACAAAAATTAATGTCAGGAGATAGAACTTTCTAGCTGACAGAGGAGAAGAGAAGGAATTTAAAAATGTTCATTAGAAATTTTCGAAAACTTGAATAGTTTTCAGCCATCAACAATTGCAAAACAGCTTCAAAAAGACTAATGACAAACATTTTTGAGCATTCTTGTAATCGACAACCGATGATGATAAACATGATAGACAATACTTTTAAAATTTGAAAGACGTGTAACATTAACAGCGAGTGGCGTAAAGTGAAGGTACCACTAATAAATAAAAGGGAAATTTAAGTGAGATGATGCTATATCTTCCTGCTCGCAAGAACGATTATTCTCGATGTGGTAAGAGATTAAATTTCAAAAAAGAAGGACGGTAGTTGCTTCCCTTTGCGCTACTCTCTTGTCACATGGAATTGAGGTGTTATTCAGATTTTATTTCAGAATACTGATACTACTCCCCCTACCATCTCACTCTTCATTGAAATTTACTTCTCTATAAATAAAAAATTGAACATGAATTTGCATCTGTTCATCCATTCTACTTTCACTGCTACTACTGCTAAAATGTACATTTCTCATCAATAATTTATCCGAATTTGCAATCATTTTTCATTTATCGACTAAGAAGCATCACTTCTCATTCCGCGATTTTCTCGGAAGTTGCTGTCCACCAAATAATTAAGGCTTCACGAAATAAATTCGAAATTTTGAAAAAAGTGGGAAGAAAATAAAGGGGAGAAACAAAAGAAAATTAAAACAATTAGGGAACTGAAACTAAGGTCTTGGAAATATGAATTCCGAGGTATTACAATGTAAAGGTGATCGTGTTCGTTTCAATTCGTTGGTCCTGCATGGTTCTCTGCATTTGCGTGTGGTTCTAAAGAGGTGTGCGTGGCAAGCAGTTGCACGCTGTAATTTATTCATAAGTACCATTTAAATTCAGGGTCACTTCGAATTAAATGATTTATGGTCTCTGTGTTTACCCATAAATTCTAATTCAGAGCACGTCGCTATCGAAAGGACCAAAGATCTTCCAGGTGAATCGGAAGTGACATTCCAAGAGTTAAAACAGACGGACTGAGAGGCAACTTTTCGTCGTTCAAACTCCATTTATGCATTTGCCCACTGCAAATGACCAAATGAAGTGGAAAGCAACATGTCCAACATGATCATTCGCCCACGCGTTCGGTTTTCATTGTCTTGTAACCTGCATAAAAGCTGTATGAAAATATCGAAAGTTCCTTCCTTTACAATCACACGTACATACTTCCTCAAGTATAAAGTCTCATATCAACCGATAGAATAGTCTCATCTTTGGATGTGTGTGACCTCCAGCTTTCATCAGTAGAAGCAATCCGCCTCCCATCCTTCTCCCTTAGAGAATGCAAACAACATTCATTCGTTCACTGAAATCCGCAATTATCTCATGATTATCAGTTGTGCGTTGTGTCCTGAAACATGGCCCAAAAGCAGGATCCAGCAATGACATCGTTGTTGTTACATCATATTCTTCATTTGTTTGATCGATTTATAAAATAAATTATACATCCTATACAACATTGACGTTCGCAAGGAATCGAATCAATTAATCATTTAATTTTACAATGATACAACACAAAAACCAAGCAGAATCGGTCAAGAAAAAAAAATTGATGTTCATCTGGGTGGACGTCTGCAAGAAAAGTATTCCGAATTAGACTACGAAGTGGACAATATATGCAGTGCAAGTGGGACCTGTGTAAATAAAAAGATAGAAAAGCGATAAAACACGTTAAAAAAGGATGAAGAGAGTAAGGCAAGGTCATTTGATGTGCCCAATGGACATTGGACTTACGGACTGATGCGCTTAAATTGTACTTCCATCTTAGAGAAATGTCATCTTTAAAGAATGATCGCAGCGAGTTTTTTATCAAAAAGCACTTCATATACACATGCAGTTTTATGCATAGCAAAGAACATTCTTCTTTAGAGCTTTTAACTTGCGGTGCAAACGACAAGTGAGAAGCAGGTCACAAACCCATTTTTGAGGCAAAACATGTGTTGCAAGCGTTGAGGAGATGAGAGAATGACATGACGACACTAGCTTATAGATATCACGGTTCGTGTGACATTTTTGTGCCACAAGCACATTATATTCATTATACGCTTATAATAGACATTTATTATATGCTTATATACATTCAATATCAAATAAAAAAAGCATTTCCTTTTTTCTATTACTGCAAAGTATAAAATCTTGATAGATGTGAAAGAGATTAAGTTGAATAATCCAGGAATAATTAATCTCTGCTGATTTTCCAGAAACCTATAAGGTACTTCTACGGTCGAATCGAAAATTATGAAGTTAAAAAGATCCAATAATGACAACATATTTTATAATATAAAACTTCAAGCCATTAGGAAGTTTCGATTTACTTCTCACCCGTTCCAATCGTCAGAGTATTTTGCATCTTGGAAAAAATGAGCTGGTAATGTTGAAATGAATATAGTAGGTAAATCGGTAACAACGTATTTTCCATACAAACTATTGGACAATTCAAAAGTTCGAAACGAATAAAATAAATGTTGCATTATACAGAATTTGTCACATTAATGAACGAAAAAGAATAAGGTAGAAAGGATTTACGAGTAATGAAGGAGAAGCGCCACGTAGTAATCGTGTATAGTTAAGGAGAATCAATTAGCAGCCCGGTTGTATCCTATAAAGCTTTAATACTGCAGTATTCATTACTACAAGTTATCCTCAAGTGAGTCTTTCATAAATAAATGTGGCTGTAACTAACCCGCGCGGTCCCATGTCCTACTTCTTTACAACAACAACACCTTCCTAGAAACTTCTTAACCAGTCCGCCCATCACACATGTCATTTTGACATCAGAACAGGGACAATTATTGATGGAGAAGCATGTAATGACGGCATTATCCTCGTCATCGTCACTTTTAGCATTGGTTCACAAGCTTTTTAATCCGGCAATATTTCAATTCAACATTCTCCTCAACTTCTCTGTCTTCCTTCCCTCCCCGTTCCTCTTTCCTCTCCGATTTGTGTAAAGAGTAATGAACAAGAAAAAAGAGGAACAAATCACTCAGATTCATCCACTAAAATTGAAGAAAGTAAACGAAACTTGAGTGCCATTATCATCAAACTAAGAACAAAAGTGCATGTTTGAGTTTGCAAACAAAGTAAATGAAATTGTGTGGCCTGTTTAGCCTGAGATTGCGTTGTGATGTCCTTTGACCTCTGTAAAGGAATGAATGATACATGGTTAGATAAATGGAAGGTTGCTGAAATTTGAGGTCAAATGAAAGGAACAGTCACTCTATCCAAGTAAATGCTACTCATGTCATTTTTAAACTATAAGCATAAAAAAATATAATCAAAGGATGAAACAAGAATTTCCCTTCAGAATTTACAAGTTAAACCGGTAAGCACCAAATTTTAGTTAAATCAAATTAGGAAGCAGCAATACAGCAATGGTATTGCCTGCGGAATGAAAGCAAGAAAAAGGTAGAGAGGGAGAAAGAAGCAAAACAGGAGATATTAACCTGATGACGATAAGAGGGCTCAAATGCATAATTTCCAAAAGCAATTTCTTCAAATAATAAAAAAAAAAAAGAAATGAAGGGGGTTGAACGAAGTGGAGAGGAAAAGAAGAGTACATTGCTGTGCAGCTGGAACAATTTTCACTTCTGTTTGGCTTCTTCATCTTCAAAAAATGATTAGCATCATTATCGGCTATTCCGGGAACGTCTCCATTGTTACCTCCTTTGCCACTTTATTCCATCGCTGAAATACTGCAGCTTCCAACCTGGCCATCACCACTATTAGATCAAGCCACATCGTTTCGATGTTTACACAATTGTTCACGCAATCTGATCACACAGTTTTTGTTTTTCTCAAAATTACCTACGTAGGTAATTTTGAGAAAATTTTCGAGAAAAAAAATATAATGAAAATGCAGAATTCTGAGAAGCTTGTATTTGGAAATTTCCAGAAGCGACACTCCTTTTCTGTATCGATAGATTTACGATTGGACACGGAAAGGCGTTGCACACACTTAAAAGTTTAGTGTCAATATGCTACAGTGCATTCATAAAAGGACGAATTTTTCGTTCCGTTGTTGCTCGCCATCAAAACTTGAGGAAAAAAAATTCTGCAATGCAAAAAAATCAGATGGACGAACTTTTTGAAAAGCACACTGTCAATTATCGTACATTTAATATATATATATCAATGGAGAAGAGTCATTAAAGGAAATTGGAATAGTTTTCAACCCTTTCCAGAAAAGCAAGGAATTCGAAATCTTAAAATCTAACCAAGATCAGCAGTCAGCAGAATACAGTGTTCCTGTTTCTCACTTTTTAACGGTCTACTGAAACTGCGAAAAATGATAATTCTAGCCAGATGACAGTAAATTCTTAATTTTATCTATGGGCCAAACAAATTTAAGCTTTCATGCCATTGAAATCAGCCAGTATTCGGCCCTAAGATAAAGTCATATCATTTTTTCTAAATCTCATTTCTTTTAGACCAATTTGAAATTTCAGCTTTTAGAATTTAGCCCTACTTCGGTCTGTGCCATGATTTTGGAGATGCTATGGAAATTTTTATAATTCCTCAATTCCTTCTTCTATCAGATGCCTGGCAGCAAAAAGCCGAAAAATAAATGAACGATGTTAGAGACCTTTTAGCAATTTAACCAAATGTGTTTAAATAACACAATCAGATTGGTACAAAGATTCACAAGAATATATTTTCCCTATTCGTAGTAATTTTTTAACTTCAATTTCTAGAAACTTCCAAATCTTTAATCTTGTGACTTTCCGCAAATGAATACTCCTTGCAGATCAAGGGAATACATTTGAGAGTTCGAAGTGAATTCAACATTCAAACGTGAAAGAGGTCAGACGGAATGCTGGAAAACTGAAGATAAAAAGTCTTCACTACTATCTCGTTGCCCACTTTTCTTTCATCCGTCTATCTCTTCTGGCGACAAATCAACACAATCACTTTTTCTGTTACTCAATGATCGGTCATCAAAACTAACATATAAGATGGAAACTATCTGAATTGAATTTTCTTATTCATCACAACGAAACAAACTCTTGTAGGTGGTTGATTGGTTGCAAATCTATTGCAACTTGTTAGTTTTGCAGTTATCAAAACAGCACTGCCTGGAATTCACAAAGCAATTCTGAAGGTCGAAATGTGCAATCTAAATGATTCTTAAAACCTATCAAATGTTTTATAATAAAAAGTGCAATCAGATTACTATTATCCAAGCTTGAAGGAAATCAATAAAAAAAATGACAAGGTTGGAAATGAACTCGCGTCAGGTGGCAAGCAAACTTGGTGGTGAAAAGAGCGTGAATGATGTATAAAGTTTAACTCTATGTAAATCCTCTTGGCAGGCCGAATAGCTTCACCGATTATACGTAATTCTACTTGACAAGACAGTAATGGATAAAAAAAAATGAGACAATAACAATGTAAGAATATATGACTTGAAGAAATGCGTGTATATTTCGTTCGCCAAGCACAGCCATTCATAAATCTATCCGAGCCAGCAATTCAGGTATAAATGAGAACACATCAGAAATGACAGATGAACGGATGGACATGTGGTGTGAACATGCAATGACAGAAACAACGACTACAGTTTGTAGGAATTCAAAAGTTGGTGAATAAACCGGAAGAAAAGAAAAAAATTGTTAGTTGGACGAAGGGTTACAGGGAGTGCACAGCTAGCCTGCCAACAGATGGTACACAGATCGCAATGAATGTGTGGCAAAGGAAAAGAAGTGTGTTCCTTCCAACAATGAATCTTTTTGAGGGTGCCGCAAAAATTGCCTTTCCAAATTGGATGGTTTTCGAATAATCGGTTTCGGAGGCACAACAGAAGCGCATATACGTACACATCTAAATTTATATGTATTGCCAAGCAAGCCATATATTCGCAATGCAAGGCAAGCCAAAACACAAACAAACACCACGCAATTTCTTTAAATGTTACGTTGTATTATATCAAATATTATAATACATTTCTAATTCATTTTACTTATTCAAACACGAACGCAAAAAAGCAAAAAATATGATTTTT